>VZQC01012424.1:911241-918741 GCA_009823505.1 Rhizomys pruinosus
ATTCCTTTCCTCTTGATTGGATGAGCGTTTGATTTCCTTTTTCATTTCCTCTTTTGATTTCTTTAGTATTTCTACTTCTTTTTGGAGCTTCTCAATCTCTTCTTGTAGCTCTTTGCTTTGCTGGTTAGTTTCCTTATCTTTTTCAGCATGTGTTCTTTTCAGTGTTTCTTCTTCCTTCCGGAGCTTGTCATTCTCTCTCTCTAGGTCCTTGAGTTCTTCATTCTCTTTTCTTAGTTCTTTGATTTGTTCTTTATAATCTTGTAGTTCTTTAAATATGTTCCCAATTGTGTTTCTGATATCTGTGTCCTGGGGCATCCCCAGAGGGATCCCACTGCTGGACTCTTCCATAGTGTTGGTAGAGCTTGGCGTGGGATTATCCTGCCCCTTTCCAGTGTTGTCTCTTCTTTGTGATCCTGGTATATGGGCTTCTCCTTGCCTGTATTCCAATGTGAGTCCTAAATGCCTCTTCACTGTGTTGAAGGCTTGCTTTGCTTGCCTCCTTCAGATGCCTTCGTAATCCCAGTTTGCAGGGGGGGGGGGCTCTTCAGCCCGTGCCCCGGTACCTTCCGCTGGCCTCAAGAGACCTCCTAAAATATTTTTTAAAAATTAAAATATAGCCGGGTGTGATGGCGCATGCCTTTAATCCTAGCACTTGGGATGCAGAGGCAGGCGGATCTTTGTGACTTCAAGGCCAGCCTGGACGACAGAATGAGTTCCAGGCCAGCTGGAGCTACAGGGAGACCCTGTCTCAAAAAGACCAAAAAAAAAGAAAAAAAAATTAAAATAAGCAGAGCATGGTGACTCCACTCAGAGACAGGTAGTTGTCTGTGAGTTCCAGGCCAGCCTGGTCTTCATAGTGAGTTCCAGACCAGCTGGGACTACAGGGAGACCTTGTCTCAAAAACATACACACAAAAAAAAATTAAATAAAAGCCTCTTTAGCATCCCTAGCTTACTAGGAGAGGGAGGGAGGGGGTCCCAGGCAGGGGAGTTGCCTCTCACCTCAGTCTTTCACAATGCAGGGAAGGCCCAGGCCAACGAACAGCGGTATAGCAAGCTAAAAGAGAAGTACAGTGAGCTAGTTCAGAACCACGCTGACCTGCTGCGGAAGGTAAGAAAGACCCTTTGTCCTCTCAGTACCAAAATAACTAATAATATAATAATAATAATAAGAAGAAGAAGAAGAAGAAGAAGAAGTAGAAGTAGTTGTTGTTGTTAATAAAATGAGGCATACTGGCTCAAACCTTGTAATCCTTAGACTTAGGATGTGGAGATAAGAGGATTGCAGGGGAGTCTGAGACTACCTTATGAATTCCAGGCCAGCCTGGGCCACAGGATGAGAGCCTGTCCCAATAAATTCTATACTGGAGCTGAAAAAATGGCTCAGTGATTAAGAGCAATTCCTGCTCTCATGGAGGAGCCAGATTCAGTTCCCAGTACTCACAGCTGGTAGTACTCACAGCTGGTGGTTTACAATGGCCTGTAACTCCAGTTCCAGGAGATATGATGCCCTCTTCTGGCCAACATCAGCATTGCATGCATGCAGTGCATATACATACATGGGGGCAAATACTTATACACATATAATAAAATCAATCTGTTTAAACAAAACAAAGTCCCACCCCCACCCCTAATCTGTTATTTTTGTTAATATCCGAAAGTCATGGCTCGATCCTGGCTTCCTTCTGGGTAGGAAAAGATTCCTGTGTCTGCCTCCCTGGGACTCACAGTCTGAAGAGGATCATGGTTTGAGCCAAGAGACCCCAGGTCAAGACACTCTTCTTGGGCTTCATCCTGGTTCAGTAGTTAAGAGGGCATACTAAATTTGTAAAGGACTCAGGTTAAATTCCCAGCCACCCACATCAGGTGGCTTACCTGTAACCCCAGCCCCAAGGGATTGAATGCCTCTGGCTGCCTCAAGCACCTGAACTCATATGCACATATGCAAATACACATATACATATTTAGGAATAATAAAAATAGGGGCTGTAGAGATAGCTCAGCAGTTAAGAGCACTGGCTGCTCTTGCAGAAGAGCCAGGTTCAGTTCCCAGCACTTACATACAAAACTCTAGTTCCAGGTGATTTGATGCCCACTTCTGGCCTCCATGGACATTGCACACATGGGTGCACTTACATACATGCAGACAAAACAATCATATACATAAAATAAATAAATCCGGAGCCAGGCATGGTGGTACACACCTTTAATCCTAGCACTTGGGAGGCAGAGGCAGGCAGGTCCCTGTGAGTTCAAGACCAGCCTGGTCTACAGTGTGAGTTCCAGGCCAGCTGGGGCTACAGGGAGACCCTGTCTCAAAGATTTAAAAAATAATAAATAAATAAATAAATAAATAAATAAATAAATAAATAAATCTGGGCCAGGTGTGGTGGCGCACACTTTTAATCCCAGTTCTCAGGAGGCAGAGGCAGGCAGATCTCTGAGTTCAAGGCCAGCCTGTCCTACATAGCACATTCCAGGCCAGCTGGGGCTACAAGGAGACCCTGTTTCAAAAAAAAAAAAACCCCAAAACTAATTAATTCATTAATTAAATACAAAAAAAAGATTTTTAAAACATAATAAAAATTAATCTTTTTTTAGAAGACACTCTTCTTTCCTTACAGAATGCAGAGGTAACCAAGCAGGTGTCCATGGCCAGGCAAGCACAGGTAGATTTGGAAAGAGAAAAAAAAGACCTGGAAGATTCCTTTGCTCGTGTAAGTGACCAGGCCCAGCAGAAGGTAAGCAGGAGAGGCACTTCAAAGATGGGAAAGGGGAGCTCTGCAGTGGACTTGGGAGTTTGTATTTTGGAGGTTGTTTGTTTGTTTGTTTGTTTTGAGACAGGGTCTCCCTAAAGCCCCAGCTGTCCTGGATCTCACTCTGTAGACCAGATGGCCTTGAACTCACAGAGATCTGCCTGCCTCTGCCTCCTGAGTACTGGGATTAAAGGTATGTGCCAACATGCCTGATGTGGACATGGGTTTGTTTTTTTTAATAAGTTTATTCATTATCCAGGGTGAGGGTGACCCCATGTGGAGATCAGAGAACAGCTTTCTGGAAATAATTCTCTCCTTCCATCATGTGGGTTCCAAGAACTGAACTCAGATCACCAGGCTTGGCAGTAAGCGCCTCTACCTATGAAGCCATCTTGCCAGCCCTGGAAGTGTGCTTTGAGCAAGATACAGATCAAAGTACTTTATCGTATGCTCCCTAGGTGATTCCTAGGGTAGCTTGGGAAGCTATACAGAAGAGCAGGATGCTGGGGGCAGGGCATGTAGTTCTATTGGTAGAGTGCTCACCTAGCATGCAAGAGGCCCTGGGTTCCAGCTCCAGTACCACACAAGCCAGGCATGGTGGTACATGTCTATAATCCCAGCACTAGGGAGGAATCAGAAGTTCAAGGTCATCCTTCAGAGTGAGTTCAAGGCCAGCTGGGGCTACATGAGATATGTCTCAAAAAATTATATATATACATATGTATATATATACACATATATATACATATATATATATATAATTTTATATATATATGTATATATATATGTGTATATATATGTATGTATATATATATATATATATGTGGAGAGATGGCTCAACGGGTAAGAGTGTTTGGTCTTCCAGGGGACCAGAGTTCATACCTGCCTGTAACTCCAGTTCCAGGGAATTCAAGACCCTCTTCTGACCTCCTTGGACATCCACACATACATGACCTGCAGTGACATAGACATACTCACATATACATAAATAAAAATGAAATAAACCTTTGAATTGGTTTATTTTATGTGTATTTTATGTGTATTAGTGTTTTACCTGGATATATGTTAAATTCACCCATGCATGCAATACCTATAGGGGCCAGAAGAGGGCAGTGGATCCCTTGGAACTGGAGTTACAGATGGTTAGTTGTCTTGTGGGTGCCATGAACCCAACCTGGGTCCTCTGAAGAACAGCCAGTATTCTTTACTGCTGAGCTATCTTTTTAACCCTCAGAATAAAATAAATCATTATATAGTTAGCTAGTTATTAGTTTTGAATTCGTACTAATGAATAGCAACCCAGTCTTTGAAAATTATTACTGAGAAAAAAATGGTTTTGGTACACGTGGTATATCACTTGAGATATCACTTCCTTCTCCCTGCCCGTTACACACACACTTGTAACTTAGACCCAATAAAGTACACAGTCTCAGTTAATAGCTTGGGGAACATATGCCTGTGCATATTCCTTCTAATTGCTCAGTAAGCACCCAGCTCAAAGTGCTCCTGTTTTGCGTCTCTCTCAGACACAAGAACAGCAGGAAGTCTTGGAGACCTTGAAGCGTGAACTTGCCGCCAGCAGGCAGGAGGTGCAGGTCCTGCACGGCAGCCTGAAAACCTCGGCCCAGGTGAGCCACTCCCTGCACCCCTCTCGGGTTTCTCCCATGACCAGGAGAACCCCAGCTCTGACCCAATGAGAGGCATGTGGAAGAGACGTCACCTCCCGCCCTCTGGAGCCTGGAGGTGGGTTTGGAGCTCTAGGGAGGCGGCAGTTTCATTTCCCCAGTATCTCTGTATTCCTACATGGTCAACACTACAGTCAGAAGCTAAGTGGGTGTCTCAGGTTGCTGAACTGGAGAAGGAGCGGGGCAGCTTGCAGAATGCCGCAGCTCAGCAAGAGGAAGAGCTGTCCACCCTTCAAGAGCAGCTGGAAAGTGCCCAGAACAAACTGGCCAGTGCGCAGGCAAGTAATGGAGAGCCAATGATTGACCTTGGTGTGTGTGCTTCGTTTCCTTTGAGTAATGGAGAGCCAATGATTGACCTTGGTGTGTGTGCTTCGTTTCCTTTGAGTAATGGAGAGCCAATGATTGACCTTGGTGTGTGTNTAGCCTGGTAGTTCTATTTTTGAGTACGTTTTCACGAGAATTCAGTACTGTGAAGTACAGCAACTAATCCGCGATATATTTGAAAAATAGAAGAGGAGTATCGTAAATAAAATATGGTTTTGGTACACGTGGTTATCACTTGAAGATATCACTTCTTATCCCTGCCGTTACAGCACCGACTTGTAACTTAGACCCAATAAAGTACACAGTCTCAGTTAATAGCTTGGGGAACATATGCCTGTGCATATTCCTTCTAATTGCTCAGTAAGCACCCAGCTCAAAGTGCTCCTGTTTTGCGTCTCTCTCAGACACAAGAACAGCAGGAAGTCTTGGAGACCTTGAAGCGTGAACTTGCCGCCAGCAGGCAGGAGGTGCAGGTCCTGCACGGCAGCCTGAAAACCTCGGCCCAGGTGAGCCACTCCCTGCACCCCTCTCGGGTTTCTCCCATGACCAGGAGAACCCCAGCTCTGACCCAATGAGAGGCATGTGGAAGAGACGTCACCTCCCGCCCTCTGGAGCCTGGAGGTGGGTTTGGAGCTCTAGGGAGGCGGCAGTTTCATTTCCCCAGTATCTCTGTATTCCTACATGGTCAACACTACAGTCAGAAGCTAAGTGGGTGTCTCAGGTTGCTGAACTGGAGAAGGAGCGGGGCAGCTTGCAGAATGCCGCAGCTCAGCAAGAGGAAGAGCTGTCCACCCTTCAAGAGCAGCTGGAAAGTGCCCAGAACAAACTGGCCAGTGCGCAGGCAAGTAATGGAGAGCCAATGATTGACCTTGGTGTGTGTGCGTTCGTCTTCCTTTCTGAGTAATGGAGAGCCAATGATTGACCTTGGTGTGTGTGCTTCGTTTCCTTTGAGTAATGGAGAGCCAATGATTGACCTTGGTGTGTGTGCTTCGTTTCCTTTGAGTAATGGGACCAATGATTGACCTGGTGTGTGTTCTTCCATTTCCTTTGAGTACTGCTGACAAACACCATGGCCAAAAGCATCTTAGGGGTAGAGAGAGTTTGTTTCATCCTATACTTACAGGTCACAGTCCATCATGGATGGAAGTCAGGGCAGGAACCTGAAACAGAAACCAGAGGAGTGTGGCTTGCTTGATGCTGTCTGGCTTCCTTAGGCTCACACTCAACTAGCTTCCTTCTGTAGCTCAGGACCATCTGCCTAGGGATGGTGCCAGCTCCCCTCACAAACAAGATTCGGGCTGGGCCCTTCAGTCATCCCATTAATAACAGGCAACGAGGGCTGGAGGAATGGCTCCAGACGGTTAAGAGCACCTATCTCCCTTATAATGCAGAGACCTCAGTTTGGTTCCCAGCACCCAAGTGGCAACTAACAACAGCAGGTAACTGCCGTTGCAGGGGACCAGTCACCCTCTTCTCACTATGTGTCCATTGCACTGGTGCACTTACATGCAGGCAAACTACTCATACAGAAAAAATAATTAACAAAAAAAAAAAGAAACCAACAAAAAAAAAAAAGAAAAAAACAGGGGGCTGGATGAGATGGACCAGTGGTTTAAGAGCACCGGGACCCTCTGCTCTTGAGAAGACCAGGGTTCGGATTCCCCAGCACCCATATGGCGGCTAAGAACCATCTTTTTGTGTGTCTTTTTGAGACAGGGTCTCCTTATAGCCCCAGCTGGCCTGGAACTCACTCGTAACACCAGGCTGGCCTTGAATCCACAGAGATCTGCCATGCCTCTGCTCCCCCAAGTGCTAGGATTAAATGGCATGACCACCAAACGCCTAGGCTAGAACCATCTTTAACTCTAGTCCAGGGAAAATCTGATGCCTTCCTTTCTGAACTCCTGGCATTGCACAACACACGGTGCACACAAACCTACGAATGCAGACAGTACACTCATACACATAAACAAATAATAAATAAATAAAAATTTTTTTAAGTAAAAATAATCAAGACAGGCAGGTCTGATGTGATGGCACATACCTTTAATCCCAGCACTCAGGAGGTAGAAGCAGGTAGATATTCTGTGAGATCAAAGCCAAGCACTGAAGGGAGCTTAAGGGAAAACCTGTCTCAAAAAAAAAAAAAAAAAAAAGATTTCTCGGTTGGGGTGGGAGTGGGGGGGGAAGGGAAGGGGAGATATGCCTAAACTGAATTGGAAAATGATGTATGAAATGCACAAAGCATCAATAAAAAAAAAAAAAAAGACAAGATTAATAATGAGAGGAAGCAATTTGACTTCCAGAGTGGCAATGGGCCACTGGTCCATCTCACAGCCTCCTCTGGTCAGTTCTGCACCTCAGGGGACCAAGCTCAGAAGCTGTTTTCTGCATGGAGCTAGCCAGCTTTGGTCACATTAGTGCTACTTCGAGCCACAAGGACAGGCAGCCCAGCGTGGTCCCAGTTGGATGCTGCTTGTTGTTCATTACGTAAGGTGGGCCAACTCTTAATTTTCTGGCTATTTTTAGGAATCTATGTACCAGCATGCAAAAGACCAGAGGAAAAGGCTCCTGGCTGGGTCTAGGGAGGCTACAGAGCAGGAGATACAGGAGGCACTGAGTCAGCTTGACGAGCCTGCCCTCATCAGCTGTGCAGGATCTGCAGGTACTCTCCCACCTGCCTGCCCTCATCAGCTGGGCAGGATCCGCAGGTGCTCTCCCACCTGCCTGCCCTCA
>VZQC01012424.1:923741-941876 GCA_009823505.1 Rhizomys pruinosus
GCTGGAGAAAAGACTCAGAGGTTAAGAGTGTTTCCTATTCTGGCCAGACATGGTGGCACACACCTTTAGTCCCAGCACTTGGGAGGCAGAGGCAGGCGGATCTCTGAGTTCAAGGCCAGCCTGGTCTACATAGCGAGCTCCAGGCCAGCTGGGACTAAAGGGAGACCCTGCCTCAAAAAGACAAAAAAAGAGTGTTTGCTGTTCTTTAAGAAGACAAGCTCAGTTCCCAGCACCCACATCTAGTGGCTCACAACTTCCTGTAACTCCAGCTTCAAGAGATCTGATGCCTTCTTCTGCCCTTTGAGGGAACTGCACTCATGTGCACAGACATACACATAAATAAAATAAATGTCATGCCGGGCGTGGTGGTGCACACCTTTAATTCTAGCACTCGGGAGGTGGAGGCAGGCGGATCTTGGTGAGTTCAAGGCCAGCCTGGTCTACAGAGTGAGTTCCAGGACAGCTGGGGCTACAGAGAGACCCTATCTCGAAAAAGACCAAAAAACAAAAATTAAAAAAAAAAAATAAATGTTGCACCAGGCCTGAGACTTTCATTCCCTGCAGACATCAGTGGGCTTCTGCACTCTGTCACCCTCCTTGGTCACTTGACCAGTGACACCATCCTTCAGGGGAGCACCACCAGCCTCCGGGCTCCACCAGAGCCCGCCGACTGTAAGTACCAAGGTTTGGGGCCTCCCGCTGAAAACGAGGGAAGCTGCAGACCTTTAAACATCTGTGTTTCCTCTGTCTCCAGCCCTGACTGAGGCCTGTAAGCAGTATGGCAGGGAAACTCTGGCCTATCTGTCCTCCTTGGAAGAAGAGGGAGCCTTGGAGAAAGCTGACAGTACAGCCGTGAGGGACTGCCTCGGCAAAATCCAGGCCATCGGCGAGGTATTTTTAGTGATCCACTGGTAGAAATCGGTCTGTTGTTGTTTGGTTACATGGGTCTCATGTAACCCAATTGTCCTCAAACTCACTACATAGCCAAAGATAATCTTGAACTTAGGGAATGACCAGTTCCCCTTTTCCAAGTATTGTTACCTGGTTGGCAAGTAACACCTAAATGGACACAGATAGAGTGGTTTGAGAATTCCTTCCCTGCAGAGCCATAAACAATGTCTACTCCTCCTCCTCCCAAGGTTTAAATGACAAACCAAAGTTTGAACCCATCACAGTCCGGTCCCCCCCCCCCCAGGGAGCCAATGAGTGTACTGGGCTTACAGAGCACAGTGTGGGCGACTGACAGGAGTATGGGGAGGTAGCCAAAGCAGCCCCACTGGGAAGTCTACACCCAGCATACAGGACGGCTCCCCACAGCCACAGAGTCCCCTTCAGGTCCCCCACAGGTTATGTATGCCAGCACTCCTGAGACCCTGAGGCCACTGCATTTCAGGCAGAACTGCCTACAAATGGCCGAGCAGAGTGATCAGTGACCCTCTCCAACCCCTTCTATGTAAGAAAATCAGCAGTCAACAAGC
The DNA here is from genome assembly GCA_009823505.1 of Rhizomys pruinosus. Classification (NCBI taxonomy): domain Eukaryota; kingdom Metazoa; phylum Chordata; class Mammalia; order Rodentia; family Spalacidae; genus Rhizomys; species Rhizomys pruinosus. Next base: position 925,220 of record VZQC01012424.1, read on the forward strand.
CCAACTGTGATGGACTCTCAAGAGTAGGCACAGCAGGGGCTGAAAAGATGGCTCAGCAGTTGAGAGCACTGGCTATTCTTGAAGAAGACCCAGTTCGAATCCAGCATTCACATGGCAGCTAAAAACCATAACTCCAGTTCCAAGGGATCCAACACCCTGTTCTGTGCACTTACATACATGTAGACAATACACACATACACATAAAATAAAATCAATAAAATAATAGCAAAAAAAGTAGGTGCAGCAATCTCATGAAGATGACCACAGTTTGGCCCAGAGTAGCTCCTTTCAACACAGAATGAAAGGAATTATATGCAAGAAATTACTTTAGACGGGATAGGGAGATGGCTTAGCTGGTAAAATGCTTGCCTTGTAACCCATGGAATGTATGCAAAAAAAAAAAAAGCTAGGGGCATCTGGAGCAATGGCTCAGCAGTTGACACAGACTTGGTTCCTAGCAGCCCACATGGTAGCTGACAACTGTCCATAATGCCACTTCCGGGGGACCCGACATCCTCTTTTAGTCTCTATATCATTGCACTACATGAATGCGCTTACATACATGCAGGCAAAACACTCATATACGTAAAATAAAAATACTAAAAAAGACTTTGAAAAAAAATAGGGATGGTGGTACATACTCTCATGCCCTCTTCTGACCTCAACAGGCATCACATGACATGGGTGTTCTTACACATATGTAACCAATACACTCATACACATAAAATAAAAATGATAAAATATTAGCCAGGCATAGTGGCACATGCCCTTAATCCCAGCACTCAGGAAGCACAGGCAAGCGGATCTCTGTGCATTCAAGGCTAGCCTGGTCTATATAGTGAGTTCTAGGCCAGCTGGGCCTACAGGGAGAACCTGTCTCAAAATAATAATAATAATGATAATGATAATAATAAAATGTTTAAAAGAATTTTGATTAGGTATTTATACAAATACTAAAAGACGCCGGGCATGGTGGTGCCTGCCTTTAATCCTAGCACTTGGGAGGCAGAGGCAGGTGGATCTTTGTGAGTTCAAGGCCAGCCTGGTCTACAGAGTGAGTTCCAGGACAGCTGGGGCTACAGGGAGACCCTGTCTCGAAAAGACCAAAAAATAAATAAAAGACATGAAGTGAGGTGGGCATGGTGGTACACATCTTGACTCTCAACACGTGAGATGCTGAGGCAGGTATATCTCTGTGAGTTCCAGGCCATCCTCTACATAGTTCCAGCTCAGCCATGGCTACATAGGAAGACTTTATCTTAGATTTGAGCACTTGAGAGGCAGAGGCAGGCAGATCTCTGTGAGTTCAAGGACAGCCTGATCTACAGAGCGAGTTCCAGGCCAGCTGGGGCTTCAGGAAGACCCTGTCTCGAAAAGACCAAAAAAAAAAAACATAAACTCAATGTGAAAGAAAATTAAGAACAACTATTTCTGTACAGTGTGATAGAGCTGTAATAGAGGTCTGTTTTAGAATTTGGTGGCAAGTAGGTTAGTGAATGCCTATAATGCCAGCAGTTAGGAGGCTGAGGGAGGAGGGTCGGGTCAGGCAGAGTGTGAAGCTACCCTAGGCTATATGAGACTCTACTTCCAAAAAAAAAAAAAACAAGAGCCAGGCATGGTAGCACACTTTTAATCCCAGCACTCAGGAGGCAGAGGTGGATCTCTGTAAGTTTGAGACTCGCCTTATCTACATAGTGAGCCCCAGAGGGTTCCTGTCTCAAAAAGCCTTCCAGTAAATATAATTGATACCTGTAAATATATGATCAGGGGCTAGATTTGTTTTCTTGTGTCTGTAACAAAATGCCTGACAAAAGCAACTTAAAGAATGATATTTTGAGGGCTGGAGAGATGACTCAGTGGTTAAGAGTGCCAACTGCTCTTGCAGAGGACCCGGGTTCGATTCCCAGCACCCACATGGCAGCTAAGAACCGTCTTTAGTGCCAGGCATGGTGGGGCACACCTTTAATCCCAGCACTCGGGAGGCAGAGGCAGAGGCTTGCAGATCTCTGTGAGTTCAAGGCCAGCCTGGTTTACAGAGCAAGCTCCAGGCCAGCTGGGACTAAAGGGAGACCCTGTCTCAAAAAATACCCCCCCCAAAAAAAAAAGATGGATATTTTGACTTATAGTTTGAGGGTGCAGTCCATCATGGTGGGAAGGCGTGGTGGCAGGAGTGTGAGGCAGCTGCCCACATGGCGTCCACAGTCAGGAAGCAGAGAGATGCATGCTGGTGCTCAGCTCACTTTCTCCTTTTTATTCATTCAGGACCCCAGCCCATGGGATGGTGCCACCCACATTTAGGGCGGGTCTCCCCTCCTCAGTTAACCCAGTCCAGACCTGCCCAGAGGTGTGTCTCCAGAGTGATTGTAAATCCCATGAATTTGGCAATCGAGGTTAACCATCACAGTGTCCAACACCTCCAGTTGAAAGGTTTTGTGGGGATGGGGACCATGGCTCCCCAAAACCTGGAGGTTGTAAGTGCATGGGGAATAGGGAGGAATGTGAGGTGCTAATGTTCACATCATGCGGAAAGTTCCAGGTGGAGTCTGTGACAGATTCCCACATCCATGTCATACAGAAGGTCCTCACGACAAGGTCAGGAAAACCAAATGGGAGGTTTGTGTCCTTTTAACTTACACTTCAACTACTCACAGGAACTGCTGCCCAGGGGCCTGGACATCAAACAAGAGGAGCTGGGCGACCTGGTGGACAAGGAGATGGCTGCCACTTCCACTGCCATCGAAGCTGCCACCACCCGAATAGAGGTGAGAGAATTCTGTAGGATCCGCTATAGCAACATTCTCTAGGGCAGTGCCACCTCTCAGGCATGGCTTAGTCTTCTATTAAACAACCCCAAACCATCTGTTGTGATGGCACACACCTTTGATCCCAGGCCTTCTCTGGAGGTGGAGATAGGAGGTTCCAGGAGTTCAAGGTCATCCTTAGGTACATAAGGAATTTGAGGCCAACCTGAGCTACACGAGACCCTGTCTCAAACGACGAAAAGGAAATTAAAATCCAAAGTCATTATATCTCTGAGGGGAAGAAAAATAAGTTGCTGATGGAAGGGAGGTGAGAAGTTTCCTCCAGGTCAGATGTTTTTGGTGTCAGGACATCTGGAGTTCAAGTTCCACACTGTAGATCACTCATGTGAGTTGTCCTCACCAGGCTGATTCAGATCCCATTTCTGTAGGATGGCCATTGCTTTAGTTTCATTTCTGTTGCTGTGAAAAGCAACTTGGGGAGAAAAGTCCAGGTTACAATGTCTCATTGTGGGAAAGTCACCGTGGAGGAGCTTAGACCTAGTGACTTGCAGAGTCAAGAGAGAAATGAATACATGCACGCTCGTGAGCTTGCTTCTGATTGGCCTGATTCCTCTACTTTACACAGCTCAGGACCTCCTGCCTAGGGAATGTTTCTGCCCACAGTGAGCTGTGTTTTCCATATGAATTAACATCTTTTTAATATTTCATTTTTTATTTTATGTGTATTATTGAGTGTTTGCCTCCATATATGTAAGTGCACTTGTGTCATGCAATGCCCACAGAGGCCAAAAAAGGACATCAGATCCCCCCTCTGAAACTGGAATAATGGATGGTTGTTAGTTGCCATATAACTGCTGGGGACTGAACCTGAGTCCTCTGTAAGAGCAGCCATTACTTCTAACCACTGAGCCATCTCTCCAGCCCCACACATCAATTAACTCTTGTTTATTTGGTGTGGGGGGGTGTTCTAGTTTGTCTTCCATTGCTGTGACAAAACACTCTGACCAACACCAACTTGGGGAGGAAAGGGTTTATTCAGCTTACATCTCCTGGGTCACATTTCATCACTTAGGGAGCCCAAGGCAGGAACTCAGGGCAGGAACCTGGAGGCCATGGAGGACTGTCCAGGTGATTCTAGTTTGTGTCAAGTTGACAGTTAAAGCTAACCATGACAAATGGACAGAGCTGGCCATCACAGCCTTAACAATGAAAACCTAGAGGAAGCCCTAATCAGTGTAAAGAAATGTCTCAGGAGAAGTTGAATGGGCCCCAGTGGAAAGGTCTCACATGGCTTCTCTGTTGGAAGACTGGTCCTTCTGTAGTATAAGCACCTAACTGTATTGGTCAGATACCACAGATCTTGATGTTCTGTGCACATCAGCCTGTATCCCAAGGTCAAAAATCTCACTGACTAGAGCTATAAGCTCTAGCCATCTATCAGCCAGATAGATAAGAGGTCTTGATTTTTCCTGACTCTCAAGGACAGGGATGAGACAGAGTGTAGCAAGGAAGTAGTGAATATTAAGGTTCAGGTGCAGTAAGAAACCATGCTTCTTGGGATGGAGTCTGACTCAGCGGTACAGCACCTGCCTAGAATTCCCCAGTGAGGGGCTGGGGCCATGGCTCGGTGGTACAGCACCTGATTAGCATGCAGGAAGCCTGAGCTCAGTTCCCTAACACATACACACCACACACACACACACACACACACACACACACACACACACACACACAAGGTTGGAGAGATGGCTCAACAGTTAAGAGCACTAGCTGCTCTTGCAGAGGACCCAGGTTCAGTTCCCAACACTCACATGACAGCTAGCAACTATATATAAGTCCAGTTCCATAGGATCTAATACCCTCTTCTGGTGTGCACTTATATGCAGCCAAAACACTCATGTACAGAATTGTTTTTAAAATTGGGGGGTTGGCCAGGCATGGTGGTGCATGCCTTTAATCCCAGCACTCAGGAGGCAGAGACAGGTGGATCTCTGTGAGTTCAAGGCTAGCCTGGTCTACATAGCAAGTTATAGGCCAGCTGGGGCTACAGGGAGACCCTGTCTCAAAAAAACCAACAAAAGGGGGGGGGGCCGCTGGAGCTAGACATGGTGGCACACACCTTTAATCCTAGCACTTGGGAGGCAGAGGCGGTAAGTTCAAGGCAGTCCTGGTCTATAGAGCAAGTTCTAAGCCAGCTGGGGCTACAGGGAGACCTTGTCTCCAAAAAGACAAAAAAAAAAAAAAAATGGGGATGCTGGAGAGATGGCTCAGTGGTCAAGAGTAGAGGCTGCTGTTACAGAGGACCTGGGTTCTGCAGGACCACTAACCCTGAGGTTGAACAGGCTGAAGAGGGTACGGCATGGGGTTACTCCAGTCACATCCTGGGACCATGCCAGAGGGTGCAGATCCATTTATTCTATGCAACAGGCAGCTTATATAGGTCTGGGACCAGCAGCCTGTACATTGCGTGACATCACCTCCCAGTGGCCGATCCACACAATTATGTACCATCCCAGCTGGATCATCACCTCCCAGTGGCCTATCCACACCATCATGCACCATCCCAGCTATACCATCACCTCCCAGTGGCCTATCCACACCGTCATGCACCATCCCAGCTGGATCATCACCTCCCAGTGGCCTATCCACACCATCATGCACCATCCCAGCTAGACCATCACCTCCCAGTGGCCAATCCACGCCGTCATGCACCATCCCAGCTGAACCATCACCTCCCAGTGGCCAATCCATGCCATCAGGCACCATCCCAGCTAGACCATCACCTCCCAGTGGCCAATCCATGCCATCATGCACCATCCCAGCTACATCATCATCTCCCAGTGGCCAATCCACACCGTCATGCACCATCCCAGCTAGATCATCACCTCCCAGTGGCCAATCCACACCGTCATGCACCATCCCACCTGGACCATCACCTGTCAGTGGCCGATCCACACTGTCATGCACCATCCCAGCTAGACCATCAACTCCCAGTGGCCAATCCACGCCGTCATGCACCATCCCAGCTAGACCATCACCTCCCAGTGGCTGATCCACACCGTCATGCACCATCCCACCTAGACCATCACTTCTCAGTGGCTGATCCACACCATCATGCACCATCCCAGCTACACCATCACCTCCCAGTAGGCTGATCCACGCCAAATCCATGTCTCTATCCCATCCCCACCTGGACCATCATCTCTCAGTGGCTGATCCACGCCATCATGCACCATCCCAGCTAGACCATCTGCTTAGTGTGCTAAGCAAATTGGCAGCTGCAAAGGCTCAAGATAAGTCTGAGTCTAGGACTGTGGTCCCCCAGGGTTCGATTCCCAGCATCCACATGGCTGCTAAAAACCTATTTTAACTCAAGTTCAGGAGAATCCAAAATCCTCTTCTGATGCTTTTCCCAGGCATTGCATGATACAGATGTACTTGCATAGACTCAGGCAAAACACATATACATGTACTAAAAATAAATAAATATATAGTAAATATATAAGTTTTGGTTGGTTTTTTTTTTTTTTTTTTTTTTTTTTTGGTCTTTTGAAACAGGGTCTCCCTGTAGCTCCAGCCTTTCTGGAACTCACTATGTAGACCAGGCTGGCCTTGAACTCACAGAGATCCACCTGCCTCTGTCTCATGCTGGGACTAACAGCATGCACCACCATGCCTGGCAGTATTGTTATTTTTAAAAGGAAAGGATAAAGGAAACTAATCTGATTCTTTTCTATAGGAAATGCTCAGTAAATCCCGAGCAGGAGACACAGGTGTCAAGTTGGAGGTAAATGAAAGGTCAGTATGAGTCCTGTGGTAGCATGAGGTCAGTAGGATCCTTATAAGCCATGTCCACAGTGAAGTGAGGCTTTGCCTTGGGTCTCCCAGCAGTCTGGACCCCTGCTCCCTGTCTCTTATTCCTACTTCTCATTTGTTTGGCTTCGGCGTGAGAAATCAGATGGTCTGGTTTCTTCTTGGTCTCCATGTCCCTGACCCTTTCTCTCTGACAGGATCCTTGGCTCCTGTACCAGCCTGATGCAAGCCATCAAAGTCCTTGTTGTGGCTTCCAAGGACCTCCAGAAGGAGATTGTGGAGAGTGGCAGGGTGAGTAGGGCAACGGTGCTAGGACAGGGACAGAGTGCTAGCTCTGACTCCCTCCACACGTGTGCTGAAGTCTGATTTGCTGCCAGCTCCAACTGTCACAAGCAGAGCTGCAGGTCAGGGGAGTTGACACCGTGGGCAGTTGAGGGCTCCTCGGGACTCCCCTCTGGGGTGCAGTCAGCCAGTACCTAACATCCCCAGCTCCCAAAGGCCATGCAGATTTCACTGTAGAACAGATGTTGCAAGTCTGAGTCTTCAGGAAGACACCTGAAGACTTTGGGAAACTGGGCAGATCCCAGAAGTAAACATGGAGCCATCATCCCTCAATCTGTGACACATCCCTTGGAACCTGTGGGAGACTGGTCCCCAAACTCCTATAGGGTCCCAAATTTCCATAAGATGATAGAGGACCAGTTGTGGTAGCATGCATGTCCACGTGAGGCTGAGGCAGAAAGATCTCAAGTTTGAGGTTAGCCTTGGCTGCATAGTGAGACCCTCTCTCAAAAATACTCTTCCGAAGGCTGGGCATAGTGTTACATGCCTTTATCTCCATTAATCCCCATACTCAGGAGACAGAGGCTAGCAGATCTCTGTGGGTTCAAGGCCAGCCTGATCTACAAAGTGAGTTCCAGGACAGCTGAGGCTACAGTGAGATGCTGTCTCAAAAATACCTAAATAAAACAAAACAAAAAACACCTTCATGAGTTAGGGACATGTCTTAGTTGGTAGAGTACTTGCCTAACAAGCACAGAGCCCTGGGTTCAGTCCCCAGCATTACATAAAACCATGTGTAGGGGCTGGAGAGTTGGCCTAGTGGTTAAGAGCTCTGACTGCTCTTGCAGAAGACCCAGATTTGATCCCCAGCACCCACATGGCGGCTGAGAACCACCTTTAACTCCAGTTCCAGGGGAATCCAACACCCTCTTCTGACCTCCACGGCATTGCAGGACACGGGTGCACAAACCTACATGCAGACAGTATACTTATACACATTTAAAAAAAAAATGTGTAGCTGATGCACACCTGTAACCCTACTCAGGAAGGAGAGGCCGGAGGATCAGGAGTTTAAAGTCAGGCTCTGCCTTCATAACTAGATCAAGGCAAGCCTGGACAATAGGAGTCTGTCTAGAAAAACAGATAAAAAACCAGGCCAGGTAGAATGGTTCAGGCCTTTAATCTCAACACTAGGGAGGCAGAGGCAGGTCGAGATTAAGGCCAGCCTGGTCTATATAGGAATTCGAGGCCAGCTGTGGCTACAGAGAGACCCTGTCTAAAAAACAAACAAAAAACTCCATCCCCCCAAAAGACAGATTTCCAGAGCGCCTGCTGTCTCAGATACTTCATCTGTAAATTCAATGTGGATAGCTATAATACTATATTATTTAGAGAATTATCAGGAAAAAAAATGTCTGAGGCCAGCAAGATGGTGCCACCAAGCCTGAGGACCTGAGTTTGATTCCCCAGAACCCACATAGAGGAAGGAGAGAACTGACACCTGGAGGGTGTCTCGTCACTCCATGCGCACTGGTAGTGCATGGATGCATGTATCCTGTACACATGCACATTCACACATAGGCACACAAAGTCATTTTTAGTGCAATTAGAAAAGAAAAAAATGTCTTTATGTGTTCAGTACACACATGATTTTTTTTCTCAAACATTCTCAACCCATGATTGGTTGACTCTATAGATATGGGATTCCCAGTTATGACATGCAAAATTGTTTTTGTGAAGTTTTGTTTGTTTGATTGATTGATTGATCTTTTGTTTTGAGACAAGGTCTCACTGTGTAGCTCTGGATGGCCCAGAGTCCATATGTAGGTCAGGCTGGCCTCGGACTCACAGAGATTCAACTGCCTCCACATTCTGAGTGCTGGGATTAAAGGCATAGGCCACATCACCTAACCTACTTTTATTTCTTATTTTATGTGTATGTGTTTTGCTTGCATGCACATAAGTGCACCACATACATGCATTGCCCACAGAGGCCAGAAAAGGGTGTTGGGTCCTCTGGAACTGGAATTACAGACAGTTGTTAGCTGCCATGTGGATGCTGAGAACCAAACCCAGGTCCCCTGTGAGAGCAGCCAGTCCGCTTAAGTGCTGAGGCATCTCTCCAGTCCCTGCTTTTTGAAATGTGTGGATGGCTTGACTTGAACTCATAATCCTACTGTCTCATACACTGCCAAGCCTGCCATATTGTTATGTAAACTCTGCTCAGATACAAAATAACCCTACAAAGATAGACTCTCTATGTTTTCCTTACTACGGTCACAAATATCCTTCCTCTTTTTTTTTGAGACAGGATTTCCCTTTAGTCCCAGCTGGCCTGGAGCTCGCTCTGTAGACCAGGCTGGCCTTGAACTCACAGAGATCCACCTGCCTCTGCCTCCCAAGTGCTGGGATTAAAGGTGTGCGCCACCACACCCAGCCCTCTTTTTCTTTTTTGAAACAGGGTCTCCTTATGTAGACCAGGCTGACCTCAAACTCACAGATATTCCCCCTCTCTCTGCCTCCTGTGTGCATCACCATTATATCTATAATCTTAGCACTTGGGAGGCTGAGGTAGGAGAATCAAGAATTAGAAGAATTACAAAATAAACCCTATCTTAAAAACAAACAAGCTGTTACTATTTTTCCTTCTATAGGGTACTGCATCTCCTAAAGAATTTTATGCCAAGAACTCTCGGTGGACAGAAGGGCTTATATCTGCCTCCAAGGCTGTTGGCTGGGGAGCTACTATCATGGTGTAAGTGTCTGAGTCCAGCCCTCCCCACAGCCCTACCACTGTTCCATCCATCTATCCCAGACACTTGCTAAGAGAGGATAAAGTGGGGCTGGAGAGATGGCCTAGCAGTTAAGAGCGCCGACCGCTCTTACAGAGGACCCGAGTTCGATCCTCAGCACCCACATGGCAGCCGAGAGCTGTCTGAAACTCCAATTCCAGGAGAACTGCAGTTCCAGGGGAATCCGAGACCCTCTTCTGACCTCCGCAGCATTGCATGACACGGGTGCACAGACTTGCATGCAGATAGTACATTGATACACATACAGAAATAAATTTAAAAAAAATTAAGAAAAAAAAAAAGAGAGGATAAAGTATCTTCTTCACAGCCAGGCATTGTGTGGCCACTTGTAATCCTTGCACTTCAGAGGCTGAGGCAAGATCACAAATTCAAGGCCAGCCTGGGCTACATAGTAGAGTTGTGGTTTTTTTTGTTTGTTTGTTTGTTTGTTTGGTCTTTTTCAAGACAGGATCTCCCTGTAGCCCTAGCTGTCCTGGAACTCACTCTGTAGACCAGGCTGGCCTTGAACTCACAAAGATCCTCCTGCCTCTGCCTCCCAAGTGCTAGGATTAAAGGTGTGCGCCACCATGCCCGGCTGAGTTTATTAGTTGTGACAGAACATTGGTTAGTCATCCCTCACTCCTTTTCCCTCCCCCCTCTCAATACAGATGTTGACCACATGGGAGTCTCACTCTCCTAATCACACTGGAATCCCAGAGCAGCCATGAGACTCGGTGGCCCAAACAGGTGAAGAGTTGAAGAACTTATGGGAAATACTTTTACTCCTGGATAAAAGGAGAACGGTGCTCTAAAACAGCCTTCTTGCCACATCTTGTCAAACCTCCTCTTTCTTCACATGTAGGGACTTGATTTTGAGGAGTCTGGAGGATTGGACCTAAGGACAGAAAGCAAATATGCCACAGATGCTACAGCATAAAGCAAAGAAGGAGCATGGGATGCCTGTGACACTGTCGGCTTCTAGTCTGAGAACACTCACCTCTAGAGATCTTCTTAACATAAATCCTTTGCAGGTGGGCCCTTTCACCTATCTCTTGTGTCCTGTAATCTACAGAACCAGACAGACACAGACAAGGAGTGGACCCTAAAAATCCATAAGCTTCTACAAACACAACACCAGAAGATCTCAAACCAAAGCAAACCTAAAAGACATGTTCATCAAGGACTCGTGTCAGACCTAGTATGAGAGTTTTTAGAAACAATTATCTATGCGAGTAAGAGCCAATAGAAACAAGTCTAGAGTTCCTCAGCCTCGTGATCAGTTTTCAATGAATGAAAGATTTTCTCTGGAAAGAGTTTCAAGTGTTCCTTCTCATTGAGAGTGTGCTTCCTTATCTTGCAGGGATAACTGTGAAGAACGAGGAAGCCAGAGGAATAGTTTCTCAGATTTAAAAAGAAAACTTACCTGTGGCCGACATTGGTAATTTCACTTTTGTTTTAATAACTCACCTTTGTTTTGCTTTCCTTTGTTTTTAATAATTAATATCCTGATGGAAGAGGTAGAGGGATAAAGGATGATTATTTCCATTGGAGGAGAGATTAAAGGAACATGAAATTAAATTATTAACTCTAAGCCATCATCAAAAAGCAGCCCCAGGTCAACAGCCAATAAAGCAGCAAAAGTGAGATTGCAGACATTTCAGATCTCAGTCCAGACCCGACCTTTCTGGCTTTCTCCTTGTGACTCAGAACATCCTACTGAGTCACTCTGGCTCTTTACACCTCCCAGAAACTAGGCTGGGATATAAGGAAAATGCAGATTAAATAGTCAAATCAAACNGTCCTGGAACTTACTCTGTAGACCAGGCTGGCCTTGAACTCACAAAGATCCGCCTGCCTCTGCCTCCCAAGTGCTAGGATTAAAGGTGTGCGCCACCATGCCCGGCTGATTTTTTTTTTTTTTTAACTGAATAGTGAGTCTGGAGAGATGGTTCCATCAGTAAAGCACTTGGCATACAAGAACTGGGACCTCAGTTCCTTCTCCAGCTCCCATGTAAAAGCCAGGTGTGGCAGTGTACACCTGTGATTCCAGGGCTGGGAAGGCAGAGACAGGAGGATCCCTAGAGCTCGCTGGCCAGCTATTCTAGGTCTAATTGGTTACACCTGGGCCCCAGTGAGAGACTCTGCCTCAAAAAATAAAGTGGACTGAAGCTGGAGCTGGAGCTGGTGGTATATACCTTTAATCCCAGCATTCAGAAGCAGAGGCAGGTGGATCTCCATGAGATCCTGGCCAACCTGGTCTACATAAGGAGTTCTAGCCCAGTCTGGGGCTCCAGGGTGATCCTGTCTTTAAAAAAAAAATCAGTAAATAAACAAACAGATAAGTGACTAGGACTGAACATTGGAAAGGGATCCTGGATCTCCAGGGCAAGCAGGCAGCTTTCCTTGTTCAGCCAGGAACTTAGGGGTCAGTTAGAGGAAGGATCATAAGGGTTTTCAGCTCTTCATAACCTTGTCCTTTGTGTCCCTTCTGGGATGTCAGGGATGCTGCTGATCTCGTGGTCCAAGGCAAAGGGAAGTTTGAGGAGCTGATGGTGTGTTCTCATGAAATCGCTGCCAGCACAGCACAGCTTGTGGCTGCATCCAAGGTAGGACTGACACTGAACTCTCTACATGCTGTAAGGCCTTTCTGGGTTACAGAGGACTCAGGCCATGGAACTGAATTCTAAAGCCATTGTTATATCCCTAGCCCTGGTGGATTGGGTCCCAAGTAAAAATTTAAGGGTTTCACTGCTGCAAACCGTCCCAGCGGGGGGGCTTACTCAATCTGCGGGAAGTAGGGCCTTGGAAGGAGGGCACGGGTTCGGCGAATATTAGACAGACATGACACCAGAGTGGTCTTGAATCTGGTGCGTTTTACTAAGAGCAAGCAACTGTTTATATAGTACATGTCAGAAAAGACAGATCAAGATTAATACATCCCCAGGAACAATTAAGCCCTTTACTAAAGAGTTTAAGCTTTACATATTAACCAGAAGTGTTTACACATGGCACTTTGCTCAAGATTAGCACATCTCCAGGAACAAACAGTGGTCATAAAACCTTAGACCATGGGTGGTTTGTTTGTGAGATGTGAGACATTGTCTCCCTTTGAAGCTTCAGTTTGGTTCTTTCCCATTCTTCCTGGTGCCTGATCTCTAGGCTGTAATTCAAGCCACGGCCTGGGAGAGTCTCTTAATTAGTTCTGTTTTTCTTAAGGGAGAAGCCCACCACTTGCCTCTGACCAAGTATTGCATTTTAACGTGCAAAACTGTAATAAGACTTCTATTTTACTAATTTTATCAAGTGTAACTCCTTGCTTAAGGGACTGAGCTTTTTATTAAGTCTGGAAAAACACTTCTGCTACTTGTAACTGACTATGATATCACTCAGTGCAATGTCTTCCCTTCCATTTTACCTTTATAAGGGCTTTTAGGAAGGGAGGGTCTTTTTGGTTTTTTTCTCTACTATATATTTCTAAAGAAGGAGCCCACCATCTACCTTTATTTAAGTAATGTTTTCTACCATGTATGACTGTAACTGGAATTCCTATTTTACTAATTTTGTCTGGGGTTGGTATGGCAGTAAATTTCTAAGATAAGCAAGGTGCACTCATAAACTCCTGAGGTATGTAAGCTGGCTTGTAAACTCCTGAGATAAGTAAGTTAGTAATTTTCTGTGAGCATGTATGCCTGACAGCTTTGGCTCCCGGCATTTCATAGCACCCCCTTTGAGTTTGTGGGTTTTTTTTAATTTGTTTATTTTCTTTTTTTGGGGGGTTGGTATTTTTGAGACAGGGTTTCTCTGTAGCCCTAGCTGTCCTGGAATTTGCTACGTACTACTGTCCCATTTTAATCTTCATGCAAAGCTTGTGACCAGGGCTCCTCACCTGTGACCCAGTGCCTTACCCAGTGAGTGTCCTTTATTCTTCCTTGGTTCTTAGAGTCCCAAGTTGTCTCCCACAACTGGAAGAATTTACCCAAATAATTGCAAAAGCCAGAGTCTGGGTTCCCATAGACCAGGGGTCAGTCTTTCCATTCTAGTCATGTCAAGAGCCAACCCCACAGACACCAGTAGCTCAGGGGTGCACTGGGGATGACTATGGGTGTCACATGTTTGCTGAGAACCCTCAGACCAACTGTTTGGTGCCATCCCTGTTGCTCTAGGTCTGGTACGAACATCACTCTGCTTTATCCCGGCAGGTGAAAGCTGACAAGGGCAGCACCAACCTGAGCCAGCTGCAGCAGGCCTCCCGGGGAGTGAGCCAGGCCACGGCCGCTGTGGTGGCCTCAACCATTTCCGGCAAATCTCAGATTGAGGAGACAGGTAGCCTTTCAGCCACTCCTGGTGCCCTTGATCTCAATTTTCTGTTGCTCAGTTCTTTTTTTCTTTGTGTGTGTACGCATGCTCACTGCTACACTTTCACATGTGTATGGAGACGAGGGGTTAGGTGTCTTCCTCTGTCACTCCGCCACCTTATCTTTTGAGACAGGGTCTCTCACTGAACCTGGAGCTCACCTACTGTTTGGGCTGGCTAGCCAGTGAGCTCCAGAGAACCCACCTTTCTCTGTCCCTTCAGACTAGGGTCATAGCCACGTTCCACCATGCCCAACTTTTACATGGGTGCCAGGGATCTGAACTCAGATCTTCATGCTTGCAAGACCCACACTTAGGCACTTTGCCAACTGAGCCAGCTCCCCAGCCCTAAAATCTTTTTTTCTTTTTCTTTTTCTTTCAGACAGGGTCTCACTATGTAACCCTGGCTGACCTGGAACTCACTATGTAGATCAGGCTATACTCAGTAACAGAGATCTGCCTGTCTCTGCCTTCTGAGTGGTAGGATTAAAGGCATATAAGACCAGGCTGGAGAGATGGCTCAGTGGTTAAGAGCACCAGCTGCTCTTGCAGAGGACCTGGGTTTGATTCCCAGTACCCACATGGTAGCTGAGAACCATCTTTAACTCAAGTTCCAGGGGAATCTGACACCCTCTTCTGACCTCCGCTGCATTGCATGACACAGGTGCACCAACCTACATGCAGATAGTACATTCATACACATAAAAAAAATAATAATAAAGGCACGTATGACCAAGCCCGCTTTTGGGTGTTTGGTCATTTCACGTGCTATTTTTTTCCCAAGTAGTGCCTCATATAAATATGATTTTTATATATTCCCCCAGTGGTAGGCATTTAGATTTTTCCCTTAAGCCACTAATCTGAACTCAGAAAAGTGTCTGCAGGTTTAGTCAGCACCAAGGAAGTCAGACCCTGGTCACCCCAGGTGCTACTGACTTCTCTTTGTTGTTACCAAACACCTGACAAAAGCAACTCAAGGGCTGAGAGATTGCCCAGCGGCTGAGAGCACCGGCTGCTCTTGCAGAGGACCTGGGTTCAATTCCCAGCACCCACATAGCAGCTAAGAACAGTCTTAGGCCAGGCATGGTGGCGCACACCTTTAATCCCAGCACTTGGAGGCAGAGGCAAGAGGATCTCTGTGAGTTTAAGGCCACCCTGGTCTACATAGGGAGTTCTAGGACAGCTAATGCTGCAGGGAGACTCGGTCTCAAAAAGACCAAAAAAAAAAGCAACTCAAGGAGCCCAGCATGGTGGTGCACGCCCTTAATCCCAGCACTCAGGAGGCAAAGGCAGGCAGATCTCTGTGAGTTCAAGGCCAGCCTGGTCTACATAGCAAGTTCCAGGCCAGCTGGGGCTACAGGGAAACCCTGTCTCAAAAAATACTTACTCCCTCCCCCCCCCAAAAAAAAAGGCAACTCAAAGAAGGAAGGGTTTCTTGTGGCTCATAGTTTGAGGACACAGTGCATCATGGTGGGAAGGCCTGGTGGCAGGAGGATGAGGCAGCTGCTCACATGGATCCACAGCCAGGAAGCAGAGAGAACAATTGCTGGTACTCAGCTCGCTTTCTCCTTTCTATTCAGTCAGGACCTCAGCCATGATCTTCAGTTAATCCAATCTAGACACTCCCTCACAGACATGGTGATTCTAAATCCCATTGAATTAACCATCAAGATCAGTCATCATGGGACCAGGGAGATGGCCCCGTGGGTCAGGGAGCTTGTCACCAAGTCTGATGGCCGGCCCCATGGGTCAGGGTGCTTGCCACCAAGTCTGATGACCTGAGTTTTATTCCTGGGTCCCACATAGTGGAAGGAAAGAAATGACTCCCGTGAGTTTTCCTCCAACCTCAAAACCCACATGCTGTAGCATGCATGTGTGTCCCCCACAGAGAATTAAATGTAATTTTAAAACTTAAAAAAAATAAAATTAAGCTGGGCATGGTGGCGCGCGCATGCCTTTAATCCCAGCACTCAGGAGGCAGAGATAGGCAGATCTCTGTGAGTTCAAGGCCAGCCTGGTCTACAGAGTGAGCTCCAGGACAGCTGGTACTAAAAGGGAAACCCTATCTCAAAAATCCCAAAAAAAAGGAAAAAAAAATAAAAATAAATAAGATTAAGCTGGGCACGGTGGCTCACATCTTTTTTTTTTTTTTTACTTTTTTTTTATTTACACATATATTTTTTATCAAATCTAGACCCGTGTCCCCCATCCCCCCACCCCACCAGAGCTCATGCATTCTGCCAAACATGCTATTCAACTCCTTCTCAGTCTTTCTCAATATTCTCCATGGGGAAGTTGACTGTTTTGAGCAGAAATTCACTGTTTCAGTCAGTTCTTTGATGCAGTCCTTTCTGTTGTTGTTGTTGTTGTTGTTGTTTCCAATATGCATCACTCCAAGCTGCTTTGGACAAAAGCTCAAGGGGCCATGCACAGGAAATACTTACAACTAGGTAATTGGCACTAGCATCCACAGATGAGGCATACCATTCATCGTTTGTTTTTCTGGGACTGTGTTACTTCACTCAGCATGATGTCCTCTAGCTCCAGCCATTTTCCTGCAAAGCTCATGATGTCGTCTTTCTTTACTGCTGCATAGAACTCCATTGTGTAGATGTACCACATTTTCTCTATCCACTCGTCAGTTGAGGGGCATTT
>VZQC01012424.1:943354-966791 GCA_009823505.1 Rhizomys pruinosus
AAAAAAAAAAAAAAAAAAAAAAAAAAAAGAACACTTCCTTTTCCTGCAGAAGACTCCAAGTTCTTTTCCTGGCACTCATATCTGGAAGCTCACAACCATCTGTAACTCAGCTCCAGGGCATCTGCGCCCCCTTCTGGCGTCCATGAGCATGTGCATGCATGTGCACATCAACCACTCTCTGTATTAGTTAAGTTTTCAGTTGCTGTGATAAAACTCCACAACCAAGGCAACTTATAGTTCCACAGGGATAGAAGGCAATCATGGCGGGAGGCAGCCAGAGCTGAGAGCTCATATCCTCAAGCAGGCACAGGAAGCAGAGACACCAACTACAAATGGGAGGTGGCTGTGAACTCTCAAAGCCCGCCCCCACTGATGTGCTTCTCCAGCCAGGCTGCATAGGGTCCCCTACCCTTCCCACAATAGCCCACCAGCTGACCAACTGTTCAAATGCTCGAGCCTATGGGGGTCATTTATTCAAACCAACACACACACAAATTCAAAAAATTTTAAATAATTAAAAAGAGCAATAGAGGGCTGAGTGTGGTGGTACACGTGTAGTCCTGGCACTGAGGAGGTGGAGGTGAAAGCAACAAGTATTCAAGGCTGAACAGCAAGGTCTAGGCCAGCCTGGGCTGTATGTAACTCTGTGTCAAAATTGTGTTGAACTTGAGAATTCAGTGAGGTGTAGAAATAGGATGGATGCGGGGCTGCAGAGATGGCCTAGTGGTTAAGAGAGCCGACTGCTCTTGCAGAGGACCCAGGTTCAATCCCCAGCACCCACATGGTGGCTGAGAACCATCTTTGGCCCCAGTTCCAGAGAAATCTGACACCATCTTCTGACCTCCGCATGACATGGGTGCACAAATCTACATGAAGACAATACATTCATACACATAAAAAAAATAAAAAACGTGCTGGGTGTGGTGGCGCACGCCTTTAATTCCAGCACTTAGGAGGCAGAGGCAGGCGGATCTTTGTGAGTTCAAGGCCAGCCTGGTCTACAGAGTGAGCTCCAGGCCAGCTGGAACTACAGGGAGACCCTGTCTCGAAAAGACAAAATAAATAAATAAAATTAAAAATTAAAAAGAAAAAGAAATAGGATGGATGCTGCTGGGCGTGGTGGCTACGCCTGTAATCCCAACACTTGGGAGCATCAGAGGCCATAAGATCTCTGTGAGTTCAAGGCCACCCTGGTGGGCTACATAGTGAGTTCCAGGTCAGCTGGGACTACAAGGAAACCCTGTGTGTGTCAAAAAATACCCCCCCCCAAAAAAAGAAAAGAGACCAGGGGTGGGACTTAGTGGTAGAGCACCTGCCTAGGATCCCTCAGTGGGGGGCTGGGGTGTGGCTCAGTGGTAGAGCTCCTGCCTAGAATCCCCCAGTGAGGGGCTGGAGTGTGGTTCAGTGGTAGATCTCCTGCCTAGAATCCTCCAGGGAGGGGTTAAGGGTGTGCATGGTGCAGTGGTAGAGCTCCTGCCTAGAATCCCCGAGGGAGGGGCTAAGGGTGTGCATGGTGCAGTGGTAGAGCTCCTGCCTAGAATCCCCCAGGGAGGGGCTAAGGGCATGCATGGTGCAGTGGTAGAGCTCCTGCCTATCACGAATGAGGTCCTGTATCCAATCCCCTCTACTTCAAAGAAAGAGAGAGAGAGACTAAGAGGTACAGAGGAGGATAGGTGGCCATAGCTCACTGGTAGAACACATATTCACTGAGCATGTGTTTGACTTGGATTCAATCCCCAGTACCAAAAAGAAACAAGACAATTCCACTTACTTTTCTAACAGGTTCGGGTGCTGGAGCTGGAAAATGACCTGCAGAAGGAGCGACAGAAATTAGGAGAACTTCGGAAAAAGCATTATGAGCTGGCTGGTGTTGCGGAGGGCTGGGAAGAGGGTAAGGTGGCTGTGGGGACCCAGAACGCCACAGTAGGGGTGGGCTTTTCCTCTCACAGAATAGTGAACCTTCAGGCCTGTCACTCCTCCTCTTCTCCTCTCCTTTCTTCATTTCTTTAAGCCAAAAGCTGGACTACAGCATAGTGAACTAAAAGCTCATTGTTACCATTCGGCTTTGTCCTATGTGATGTATGCCCCAGCACTCTGGAGACGGAGGCAGGAAGATCACAATTTTCAGGCTACCCCGAATAATGTTGGAAAAAAAAAAAAAAACAGCTTCTGCATTAACTAATGAACTTGTGACTCAGTTACTGCAGTGTCCTCCCAGGTCACTAGTGCACAGTAGTCAGTGGAGCACTGGAAGATGGGGGTGGGAATTATAAGGTTCTGCCTGTAGAACCAGCAAAAGGCCACAGTGGAAAGCCTAGGTGTAAGTTGGTAGTCAATAAATGCTTATAGCACTAAGCCTGACAAACTGAGTTCAATCCCCAGAACCCACAGTTGAAGGAAAGAACAACCTACCCCCAAGTTATCCATGTACATGTATACCTGTGCTCACACATGTCACATACACACTAGTAATAATAACAACAAATAAAGGCAGGCGGATCTTTGTGAGTTCAAGGCCAGCCTGGTCTACAGAGTGAGTTCCAGGACAGCTGTGGCTAAAGAGCAAAAAAAAATTTTTTTGTCTTTTCGAGACAGGGTCTCCCTGTAGCCCCAGCTGTCCTGGAACTCACTTTGTAGACCAGGCTGGCCTTGAGCTCACAAAGATCCGCCTGCCTCTGCCTCCCGAGTGCTAGGATTAAAGGCATGCGCCACCAATTTATTTTTTTTAATTAATTAATTAATTTACTTTTATGTGTATGGATGTATTGTCTGCATGTAGGTTTGTGCATCCATGTCATGCAATAATGCGGAGGTCAGAAGAGGGCCTCAGATTCCCCTGGAATTGGAGTTACAGACGGTTCTCAGCCACCATGTGGGTGCTGGGGATCGAACCCGGGTCCTCTGCAAGAGCAGTCGGCGCTCCCAACTGCTAGGCAATCCCTCCAGCCCCCAATTTATATTTTAAAATAATGTATATATGTATGTGTCAGCGCAGTGCCTGCAGAAGCCAGAAAAAGGTCCTGGATTCCCTGGGACTAGTATTCCAGGTGATCGTGAGCTGCCTGCTGAGGGCACTGGGAACCAAACCCAGCAAATTATTTTGAAAAGACATATCTCCGGGCTCCAGCCCAGAGACTGACCATCATCTGTGGTCTGTGTGCTGGTGGTGCTTATGACTGTCCCTGTTAACTAACCATAGAACTACCATCAAGATAAGATAACACCCTGGCCCCTCACGGGGGATTCTAGCAGGTGCTGTATAATGAACCTAGCCACTGATCCTTTAATGACCTTGGGGACATAGTTGACAACATCAGGTAGTTGTCACAAATTTGAGAAGCCAACATGACAACACTCTTTGTTAGCATGATAAATTTGTGCATACGTGAAGTTACATGTGACATAAATCCTTTTCTTTCAGGAACAGACGCATCAGCACCTTCCCTGCAAGAATCAGCACCTGAAAAAGAATAGAGCCAAGTAGATGCCCACACATCAGAAGGTAAATCCTGGTCACCCCTCTTTTTGTGTCATGCCCCTGTACCATCACTGTGGCAGACCGGATCCTTGCAGTCCACTGTGTTTTGTTTGTTTGTTTGTTTGTTTGTTGTTTGTTTTGGTTTGGGGGGTTTTTGTTGGGTTTTTTTTTTTTTGTCTTTCGAGACGGGGATCTCCCTGTAGAGCCACAGCTGATGTCCTGGAATCACTCTGTAGGACCAGGCTGGCCTTGAATTCAGCAAAAGATCCGCCTTCCTCTGCTCTCCAAGTTACTATGGAATTAAAGGCGTGCGCCACCACGCCTGACTCAGTCCACTCTTGACTGAAGCTGAGGCCCAGAATGATCTGAGTTCTCCCATCTCCCTAAAATCCAGACAAGCTGGCATCAGCCATGAGCAGGCACAGGTCCACAGAGAACAGGACACGGCCAGCCACGAGCAGGCTCAGGTCCAGAGAACAGGACACGGACAGCCACGAGCAGGCTCAGGTCCACAGAGAACAGGACACAGCCAGCCACGAGCAGGCTCAGGTCCACAGAGAACAGGACATGGCCAACCACGAGCAGGCTCAGGTCCACAGAGAACAGGACACAGCCAGCCACGAGCAGGCTCAGGTCCACAGAGAACAGGACATGGCCAACCACGAGCAGGCTCAGGTCCACAGAGAACAGGACACAGCCAGCCACGAGCAGGCTCAGGTCCAGAGAACAGGACACAGCCAGCCACGAGCAGGCTCAGGTCCAGAGAACAGGACACAGCCAGCCACGAGCAGGCTCAGGTCCACAGAGAACAGGACACGGCCACCACTACATCAGGTCCACAGAGTCCACAGAGAACAGGAATCAACAACTGGTCAGCCACGAGCAGGCTCAGGTCCACAGAGAACAGGACACAGCCAGCCACGAGCAGGCTCAGGTCCAGAGAACAGGACACGGCCAGCCACGAGCAGGCTCAGGTCCAGAGAACAGGACACAGCCAGCCACGAGCAGGCTCAGGTCCAGAGAACAGGACACAGCCAGCCACGAGCAGGCTCAGGTCCACAGAGAACAGGACACGGCCAGCCACAAGCAGGCTCAGGTCCACAGAGAACAGGACACGGCCAGCCATGAGCAGGCTCAGGTCCACAGAGAACAGGACACGGCCAGCCACGAGCAGGCTCAGGTCCACAGAGAACAGGACACGGCCAGCCACGAGCAGGCTCAGGTCCACAGAGAACAGGACACGGCCAGCCACGAGCAGGCTCAGGTCCACAGAGAACAGGACACGGCCAGCCACGAGCAGGCTCAGGTCCAGAGAACAGGACACGGCCAGCCACGAGCAGGCTCAGGTCCAGAGAACAGGACATGGCCAGCCACGAGCAGGCTCAGGTCCAGAGAACAGGACATGGCCAGCCACGAGCAGGCTCAGGTCCACAGAGAACAGGACATGGCCAACCATGAGCAGGCTCAGGTCCACAGAGAACAGGACACGGCCAGCCACGAGCAAGCTCAGGTCCACAGAGAACAGGACATGGCCAACCTGTCTTGCCTTTTCCTCAGCAATCTGTCCTTGTTTTGTTTTTAAACTTTTATGTCAATGAGTGTTTTGCCTGCATCTATGTAAGTGGGTCATATGCACGCAGTGCCCACAGGAGGCGGAATAGGGTGTTGGATCTGGAACTGGAGTTATGGATGGTTGTTAGCCACATATGGGTGCTGGGAACTAACCTCAGATCCTCGGTAAGAGCAGCCAGTGCTCTTAACCTCTGAGCCATCTCTGCAGCCCTTATTAAAAAAAAATGCGTATCAGTGTTTTGCCTCCATATATGTGTGTGTGTGTGTGTGTGTGTGTGTGTGTGTGTGTGTGTGTGTGTGTGTACAACATGTATCCTGTGCTCATGGAGACCCAAAGAGGAGAAGAGGGCTTTGGATCCCCTGGAACTGGAGTTAAGGACAGTTGTTAGCTGCCATGTGGGTGCTGGGAACTGAACCCTGTTCCTCTTCAAGGCCAGCCAGTGCTCTTAACCACTGAACCATCTCTCGAGCCCTAATCTTGCCCTTTGTAGAGTGGTTTCTTGTCACTGAGAGCTTTAAGAAGGGACATCTGACACCTGTTCTTTTTTTTTTCCCCCCTCTTCAGTCTTTTGCATTTTTGTCATTTGCACAAACCTGTGAGCATCAAGCTTCGATGGATTCCCACCCAGGCTGCTCTCTGAATCCCCAGCCAGAAGAACAGGGAGGAGTGACCTGGTGGAGACCACCAAAGCAATGTCCCCACAGACACACCCTATTCGACAGTTCCATGGATCCCCACTGCTTATTAAGTAGTCTATTGGGTTTTCTATTTTGCAGATTTCACTCACGCAGCCAACTCTTTCAAAAAGGCTGCCACCCCCCACTCCCTGGAAGCCCTCTGAGAGGAACCCCTTCCTTACCATGGTGCCACCTGGTGCTCCACCTCAGCCTCCTCCATCAACTGAGGCCACTGCCCCAGGGGGGCAGGTAACAGCTCTCCTCAAAAATCAGAACCAGAGCTAGTGCCTTTCCTTCCTTTCCCTGGATGCCAGCTGAAGGCCTCCGTCCACCTTCATAAGCCAGGGGGTACCAGAGAGTAAAATGTAAGGTGCCAGGGGCCCAGCTGTTCAGGGGACATTTTTCTTAGCAGCTCCTGTGACCAGGTTCACACCCCCGCCCCCCCACTTGAGCTGTGTTTGAATGGAACTGGTATGAACATTAACACTACATCCCTAGACATCCCATGGGCTGCCTCCCTTTAAACACAGGCAGGGCCCTAAGAGATGCAAATAGAGGAACCAGAAACAGTTCCTTCCTCCAGCTGCTGCTTCTCTGCATCCTGTTGAACGGGAAGAAGATAATCCCATGTGCTACTTATTCAACAGACCCTCAAGCTGAGACCCACTTGCTTTCACCAGGAAAAGAACGCTGCTCAGTATAGGACTTTTCATATTTATTACTAACAATCTTCAAGCAACAACCTCCCCAGAGATGCTTGGAGCCAATCAGGACCACACATGACTGACCAGGCTTTGCTCCCGCCATGCCCACTGTCCTCCATCCTCACAGATTACAGTGAAGGCTAAGGGCCCATCCCTTGTCAGTTCCAGGCTTGAGTTCCAACACAGGCACGTTCCTCGAAGTGTTGGGGAATGGAAAAGTGGAAAGAGGGACCACTGGCTGGGACACACACAGACACCCTGCAAACAAACACACCGAATTGCTGCCCTGTGGACAGGATGGGGATAGAGGGCAGCCCAGCAAGAAACAGGTAGCCCAACAACACTTTGCAGCTGAATGGACCCATGAATTAAGTGACCTTCTGATTTTCGAGGAAAATAAACAACAGCATCTTCCTTGTTTATAGCAACTCGTAGATGGGAGCCAGCGAGCAGTTCCTTGAACCTGGCCCCAGCGGGACAGGACTAAGCTTTGCTGAGTGACAGGTTGTAGTGAGACTTCTGTCTGATCACTGTGAATTAACCCCTTGCTTCCTGGCCTCCCCAGCCCACCCTTCACTCTGTCTCTGCATTTTCTACGTGGGCACTCTCAATACTGTCCCAGGAAACCAGGTGATTAAGGTTCTCTAGGCACATGGCCCCCTCGCTGGGTGGAAGTAGATAGCCATAGTGGAAACTGGATTGTCTCCTTCATAAAAAAGGCTTCTCTGCTTAGCGTCTCTTGAGCCCAAGGCTCAGAACAAGCAATGTGTGACACCATTGGCCCATTTGAGCCTGTCAGTCAATCTTTTCCAAAGGTGGCTACAGCGTTCTTGCTTGTAGGCTCAGAAGGGTCATACTTGCATCCCAGCCAGGGAAAAATCAAATGTAAAGCAATAGATTAAGGTTCTCTGAATAGCATCCAAATGTAAAGCAATAAATTAAGGTTCTCTGAATAGCATCCAAATGTAAAGCAATAGATTAAGGTTCTCTGAATAGCATCCTAGCTGAAAATAGCCACCCACATTTTCAAAACTCTGCCTAACAGAGTAGTTAAGAGTCCAAGCACAAAATAACTCCATGTCACACAGATGTCTCTACCTGTCCAGTATATCAATATATAATTTTTTGAGTGTCTAAGATCAGACTGGCCTTGAACTTAAAGAGATCTGCCTGCCTCTCCCCCTCCCCCACCCCTGTCCTGTCCCCCAGTGGTGGGATAAAAGTGTGCACCACCATGCCAGATTTAGAATTACTTTGAGATTAGCTCAAGTTAGAAACTATGCCCCATTGTTAGGCAGTGTGGTAGCCTGTAATCTTTGCATTCAAAAGATCATGAGCTCAAGGCTAACCTGGGCTACATACTGAGACTTTATTTCAGAAAAAAATTATTGACTGATTAATGAAAACTTTTTTTTTTTAGACAGGATCTCACTATGTAGCCCTGGCTGTCCTGGAACTCACAGAGATCCATCTAGCTCTGCTTCTTGGGATCTGGGATTAAAAGCACATACTACCACGCCTGGTCTAGACTATAATTTGTTGGCTCTGCTGCCTCTGCTTATATTCCCAGAATCCTATCTGAATATGAGTCTTTAACTCAGTGGCTAGAAAGAACCTAACACTGAAACATCTTAAAGCTGAAAGTGAACTTTGCAGCCTTTTTTTTTTTTTTTTTGGTCTTTTTGAGACAAAACTTTGCAGCCTTTTAAATAATTCCTGCCCCTCCTTAGACTAAAGTTGGATGAATGAGTAAGGATCCTCTTCAGCTAGGAAATTTGGGGCTAGAAAGCTGGCTCAGCAGTTAAGAGCACTTGCTACTTTTCCAGAGGACCTGAATTTGGTTTCCAGCACCCATGTCAGGAAGCTCCCAACCACCTATAACTCCAGCTCTGGGGCAGCGCCCCCTTGTGGCATCCTCAGACACCTGACTCATGTCATATACTCACACACACACACACACACACACACACACACACAAAAAAAAATGTTAAAAATAATACATTTGTGCTGGGTGTGGTGGCGCATGCCTTTAATCCTAGCACTTGGGAGGCAGAGGCAGGCGGGTCTTTGTGAGTTCAAGGCCAGCTTGGTCTGCAGAGTGAGTTCCAGGACAGCTGGGGCTACAGGGAGACCCTGTCTCGAAAAGACCAAAAATAAAAATAATAATAATAATACATTTGTATGCTGTGTGCGGTAGGGCATGCCTTTAATCCCAGCACGTGGGAGAGAGGCAGGCAGATCTCTGTGCGTTCAAGGCCAGCCTGGTCTACAGTGTAAGCTCCAGACCACCTGGAATTAAAGGGAGACCCTGACTCAAAAATACAAAAAAAAAAAAAAAAAGAGTAAGGATATTGCATGCATAGTAAGGAAAAATATAGATGTATTTTTGTAGGGTTGTTTCATAACTGAGCAAGGAATTTACATAGCAGTCCATTAGGCAGGCTTTGGTGTGCATGTCTGTCATCCCAGCACTTGGGAGGCTGAAGCAGCTGGGTCATGAGTTCAAGTCCAGCCTGGTCCACACACTGAGACCTGGTCTCAAAAAAAAAAGTAAAGTAGGCCAGGCATGGTGACACATGCCTTTTATCCCTGCATTTGAGAGGCAGAAACAGATGGATCTTTGTGAGTTTGAGGCCACCCTGCTCTAATTGAGTTGCAAGTTAAGCAGGGTTACATAATGAGACCCTCTTTGACTGTAATTTAAATTATTTGTTGGCTGTATTGGCATTCCTTAAATCCCATGTGAATGAGTCCTTAACACGGTGGCTAGATTACTCAGACTCAATCTGGACCATGCTGTCTCGGAATTGGCTTAGCTCCAAGTTTATACCAGGTAACCTGAGGTCACAGGTACATGTCATTTGGTCACCTTCATCTGCTTTGGCCTCCAGCCTCTTAGGAGGAGTTAGTCCTCAGCCAGGGCCTGGGAAAGTTTTCACTTCTTGGGCAGCTCCTTGGTGTAGAAGGGTCTCAGCACCATTTGACCGAATTGTTAATGGCGGCAAGCATCTTGCTACCTTCTCCCACCTTTTCCACATCTCTGGAATCCTTGCAAGGAAAGCCTTCACGCCCAACACTGGCCTCCCAACCAGAGTGGCTTTGCCTTCTCTGCACCATCTTGGAGCCTCCCAACCAGAGCAGACCACCTCTCCCTCTTGGGTTCTCAGAGACTGCACACCCCCCACCACAGCATGTGCCAGTCAACAGCAGTCCAGGCTGGCTGCTGGCTGCCCTTGTCTCCCAGGACCAGCGCAGAGCAGTGGTATGGCCTCCCACTGCAGGAGCCAAAGCAGGAACGGTCAGAAGCTACTGCATCCAGTCCAAGCATAGGTCCCTGCAGACATGCTTTTCAAGGGACCTCAACTACCTCAGGTTTGGAGACCCTAAATTAGGCTGATTACCACTCTAGGGACAAACCGAGGAGTCTGACTAAATCTTGGTGATAACCCAATTGTCTCAAACTTACAGCAAACTTGCAGGGATGGGGTGGGGTTTTGGGGTTTTGTTTTCGTTCTTCTCTTTGTGACCTCTTCCCCAGTCTTCCATTACAATACCCCCTAGAAATAATTTCACGTTTCACAGAGTGCCTACCTTCCCAGGGCAGGTAGCCACCGGCTCTTGTTTCCTTCCAATAACACTTTTCTTATGGTATGAAGACCTTTCTTTGTAAATTCATTGCATCTGTGTTTTCAATTTTTCAAATAAATATTTCAGCCTGGCCATGGACAAAGAGTGCTGATAACAATTGAGCAGAGTGGCCAGAGCTCTGGGCTGGAGTGTCTTGCTTCTGTGTTCTGAGATTCGCGGAATTCACATAGCATAGCGCCCTTGGGTTTATGGCCTAGAAACATTGGTTTGCAGGGCTAGGGAAGTGGCTCAGTGAATAAGAGCACTTTCTACACAAACATGAAGACCTGAGTTCAAATTCCTAGCTCCTATGTATGGTACTTGCACCTGTAATGCCAGTGTTGGGGGGAGGGAGCAGAGACATTAATCACTGGGGCTTGCTGCCTCTCACCCTAGCCCCAGACTTAGTGAGAGGCCCTTTGCAAGGGAATAAGGTGGTAGAGCAGGACGCTCATCCTCTGCAAGGGAATAAGGTACAGGGTGACAGAGCAGGAAGCTCATCCTCCTCTGGTGATAGAGCAGTGTATTAGTCACTTTTCTGTTGCTGTGATAAAACACCATGACCAAGGAACTTATAAAAGGAAGAGTTTATTTGAGCTTATGATTGATGGTTCCAGGGAATTAGAGTCCATTGTGGTGGGAGGCATGGTGGCTGGAGCTGGAGCAGCAAGCCGAGGGTCACATCTCGCAATGAGCACAGAAAGCAGAGAGAGAGAGCAACTGGAGACCACGAGGCTTGTTAAACTCACTAAGCCTCCCCCCATAACGTACTTCCTCTAGCACGGCCACACCTTCTAAGGCCTCCAAAAACAGTGCCACCAACTGGAGACAAATGTCTGAATACTTACAGCCTATGGGGGACACTCATTCAAACCACCACATTCCACTCCCTGGCCCCCATAGGCTCCTGACCATATAAAATGCAAAATGCATTTAGTCCAACCTTAAAAGTCCCCATAGTCTTTACCAGTTTCAATGCCATTCAAAAGTCTACAGTCCAAAACCTCTTCTGAGACTCAGGCCAACATCTTCTACTGTAAGCTCCTGTAAAATCAAAAGGCAAATTACAAACTCCCAACGTACAGTGGAACTGAATACACATTCCCATTCAAAAAGGAGGAATAGAGGCATATGAGGAAATACCTGGATCAAAACAAGACGAAAACCAGCAGGGCAAAAACCAAGTCCAGTTAGCTCCTCGAGTGTGGACTTCTGCGGATTGACTTCCAAAGGGCTTAGATGCTCAGCTCTTCCAGCTTGTCTTGCAACACACATCTCTTTCTTAGGCTGGTACCCTCCCTGTATGATGCTCTCCTTGGCAAATATCTCACAGGTGGCATCTTGAAAGTCTTCTTGGGTCTCTGCTGCAACCAGGCTTCACCTTCACGCTTCACGCAATGGCCTATCAGGGCCTTCTTTATTCAGAATGCCCCTGCAGCACTCTGCCTGACTTGGCACTCTCTGAAACCGTGAGGAGGAAGAACTGACACCCTTCACTCTTTCATACTTTCATGCCATTAAAGCCAGCACCACGTGAATGAAATTGCATCGAATCTGGCTGCAAGTTCGGATGGAATTCTCCTTACTTTAACCACATTTGGAATTTTTCGTCTGCCCTGGACCTTGTTGGAGGATTAGCTGGTGATGGTCTTGCCCTGAAGGCTACTGATTCTTTGGTTACTTGTAAATCTCCAGGCCTCTCTTAATCACTTTAGTCTCCTTATGAAGGAGCCTCTCCTTCACTATGCTTGGACACAACATTTAATCTCCTAGTGTACTTTTCAGATCCAAACTGTACATTTCGCATTTCTTCTGTCCCTACATTTGTCTTTTTCACTGTATATCTGTAATATTCACCAAAAAGCCACACCACCCATTTCTACATTAGTCTGTCTTAAAATATCCACAAAATCATTGCCATTGCTTTTCAACTTAGCATCAGGAAAGCAACTGGGCTGTGTGGCAAACTGCTGCCAGACTCTTTATCAAAATACCCGGTTGCCGCCTAAGTCTTTATTTTCCTCTGGAACTACATTTTTTGCAGGCCAAATGCTTTCTTCCGGCTTCTACTAAAATGACCCCTTAAACTCTGCTTACAGTAGTCAACAGCTTTCTAGCCCAAAGTTCCAAAGTCTTCCACATTCTCCAAACATCCACATGGTCAGGTTCTTCACAGCCAATTCAGCCCACTCTTGGTACCAAATAACTGTATTAGTCACTTTCTGTTGCTGTGATAAAACACATGACCAAGGAACTTATAAAAGAAGAGTTTATTTGAGCTTACGATTGACGGTTCCCGGGAATTAGTTTCCATTATGGCAGGAGGCAGGCGGCTGGACTGGGCAGCATGCAGAGGGTCACATCTCCCAAAGAGCACAGGAAGCAGAAAGAGTGCAACTGTAGACCACAAGGTTTTGAACTCACATAGCCTGCCCCCAATAAACATACTTCCTCTAGCATGGCCACACCTTCTAAGACCTCCAAAAAAAATGCCACCAACTGGAGACAAATGTCTGAATACTTACAGCCTATGGGGGACACTCATTCAAACCACCACAAGCAGGAAGCTCATCCTCTGGTGATAGAGCAGGAAGCTCATCTTCCTCTGGTGATAGAGCAGGAAGCTCATCTTCCTCTGCTGATAGAGCAGGAAGCTCATCCTCTGGTGATAGAGCAAGAAGCTCAGCCTCCTCTGGTGGTAGAGCAGGAAGTTCATCCTCATGAGTGATAGAGCAGAAGCTCACTCTCTTGATAGAGCAGAGCTCCTCTCTGTTAGAGCGAAGCTCAGCTCTCGTGGTAGAGCAGAAGCTCATCCTCTCTGGTGGTAGAGCAGGAAGCTCATCCTCTTCTGGTGTAGAGCAGGAAGCTCACCTCTCTGGTGTAGAGCAGGAAGCTCATCCTCTCTGGTGGTAGAGCAGGAAGCTCACCTCCTCTGTGGTTAGACAGGAAGTTCATCCTCCTCTGGTGATAGAGCAGGAAGCTCAGCCTCCTCTGGTGATAGAGCAGGAAGCTCCTCCTCTCTGGTGATAGAGCAGGAAGCTCACCTCCTCTGGTGGTAGAGCAGGAAGCTCATCCTCCTCTGGTGGTAGAGCAGGAAGCTCATCCTCCTCTGGTGTAGAGCAGGAAGCTCATCCTCCTCTGGTGATAGAGCAGGAAGCTCATCCTCCTCTGGTGTAGAGCAGGAAGCTCATCCTCCTCTGGTGATAGAGCAGGAAGCTCATCCCTCTGGTGGTAGAGCAGGAAGCTCAGCCTCCTCTGGTGATAGAGCAGGAAGCTCATCCTCTGGTGGTAGAGCAGGAAGCTCATCCTCTTCTGGTGTAGAGCAGGAAGCTCCTCCTCCTCTGGTGATAGAGCAGGAAGCTCATCCTCCTCTGGTGTAGAGCAGGAGCCATCCCTCTGTGTGAGCAGGAAGCTCAACCTCTCTGGTGTAGGCAGGAAGCTCATCTTCTCTGGTGTTAGAGCAGGAAGCTCATCCTCCTCTGGTGGTAGAGCAGGAAGCTCATCCTCTTCTGGTGATAGAGCAGGAAGCTCATCTTCCTCTGGTGATAGAGCAGGAAGCTCCTCTCCTCTGGTGATGAGCGGAAGCCATCCTCTGGTGAAGAGCAGGAAGCTCATCTCTCTGGTGGTAGAGCAGGAAGGCTCATCCTCTGGTATAGAGCAGGAAGTCATCCTCTTGGTGTAGAGCAGGAAGCTCACCTCCTCTGGTGGTAGAACAGGAAGTTCATCCTCCTCTGGGGATAGAGCAGGAAGCTCATCCTCCTCTGGTGATAGAGCAGGAAGCTCAACTCCTCTGGTGAGTAGAGCAGGAAGCTCATCCTCCTCTGGTGGTAGAGCAGGAAGCTCATCCTCTTCTGGTGAGTAGAGCAGGAAGCTCATCCTCTTCTGGTGGTAGAGCAGGAAGCTCATCCTCCTTCTGGTGGTAGAGCAGGAAGCTCATCCTCTCTCTGGTGATAGAGCAGGAAGCTCAGTCCTCCTCTGGTGAGTAGAGCAGGAAGCTCACCTCCTCTGTGATAGAGCAGGAAGCTCATCCTCTGGTGATAGAGCAGGAAGCTCATCCTCCTCTGGTGGTAGAGCAGGAAGCTCACCTCCTCTGGTGATAGAGCAGGAAGCTCATCCCTCTGGTGGTAGAGCAGGAAGCTCATCCTCCTCTGGTGTAGAGCAGGAAGCTCATCCTCCTCTGGTGCTAGAGCAGGAAGCTCATCCTCCTCTGGTGATAGAGCAGGAAGCTCATCCTCCTCTGGTGATAGAGCAGGAAGCTCATCCTCCTCTGGTGGTAGAGTAGGAAGCTCAGCCTCCTCTGGTGATAGAGCAGGAAGCTCATCCTCTGGTGGTAGAGCAGGAAGCTCATCCTCCTCTGGTGAGTAGAGAGGAAGCTCACCTCCTCTGGTGTAGAGCAGGAAGCTCATCCTCCTCTGGTGATAGAGCAGGAAGCTCATCCTCTTCTGGTGGTAGAGCAGGAAGCTCATCCTCTTCTGGTGATAGAGCAGGAAGCTCATCCTCTGGGATAGAGCAGGAAGCTCATCCTCCTCTGGTGATAGAGCAGGAAGTCATCCTCCTCTGGTGGTAGAGCAGGAAGCTCATCCTCTGGTGGTAGAGCAGGAAGCTCATCCTCTTCTGGTGGTAGAGCAGGAAGCTCATCCTCTCTGGTGATAGAGCAGGAAGCTCATCCTCCGCTGGTGATAGAGCAGGAAGCTCACTCCTCTGGTGAGTAGAGCAGGAAGCTCATGCCTCCTCTGGTGGTAGAGCAGGAAGCTCATCCTCCTCTGGTGATAGAGCAGGAAGCTCATCCTCCTCTGGTGATAGAGCAGGAAGCTCATCCTCCTCTGGTGATAGAGCAGGCAGCTTCATCCTCCTCTGGTGGTAGAACAGGAAGTTCATCCTCCTCTGGTGATAGAGCAGGAAGCTCAGCCTCCTCTGGTGATAGAGCAGGAAGCTCAGCCTCCTCTAGTGATAGAGCAGGAAGCTCATCCTCCTCTGGTGATAGAGCAGGAAGCTCATCCTCCTCTGGTGGTAGAGCAGGAAGCTCATCCTCCTCTGGTGGTAGAGCAGGAAGCTCATCCTCTGGTGATAGAGCAGGAAGCTCATCCTCCTCTGGTGGTAGAGCAGGAAGCTCATCCTCCTCTGGTGGTAGAGCAGGAAGCTCATCCTCCTCTGGTGGTAGAGCAGGAAGCTCATCCTCCTCTGGTGATAGAGCAGGAAGCTCATCCTCCTCTGGTGATAGAGCAGGAAGCTCATCCTCCTCTGGTGGTAGAGCAGGAAGCTCAGCCTCCTCTGGTGATAGAGCAGGAAGCTCATCCTCCTCTGGTGGTAGAGCAGGAAGCTCATCCTCTGGTGATAGAGCAGGAAGCTCAGCCTCCTCTGGTAGTAGAGCAGGAAGCTCAGCCTCCTCTGGCCTCCACAGGTGTCAGCACACATACCCAAATACACACATGCACACACACCAAAAAACAACACAGAGCAGTAGAGATGACTTGGTGGTTAAGAGCACTTGCTACTCTTGCAGAAGACCGGGTTCAGCTCCCAGCACCCACATTAGGAGGCTGACAAGTACCTGGAACTCCAGATCCAGGGATCTGATGCCTCTGTGGCTGCCATGGCACCTCCACTCACATGAGCATATACACACATAACATCATTTTTTTTTTAAGTTTTAAAGAAAATTAGCAAAATTGAAAAAAAATAAAAATAAAGGCCAAGGACATTTCTCAGTAGATAAAATTGCCTAACACAAGTGCGAGGACCTAGATTGAACCGCCAGAATCCACATAAAAGCCAGACACTAGCACAAGCATCTGTAATTCCAGCACTTCTGCAAGGAAATGGAAACAGGCGTCCCCAAAGCTAAAAAGCCAACTCGGCCTGGTGTATGCAGCGGAGAAACAACAAACACTGCCTTGAAATAAGCTGAAAGGCAGGGTTTGGCACCCAGGTTTCCCTCTGACTGCCCACACATTACCATGCCACACACATGCCCACACTCACAGAATGCACCCCCCACAAAAATACATCTTATACCCTATATAACTACATATATGGGGCTGGAGAGAAGGCTCAGTGGCTAACAGCACTGGCTGCTCTTGCAGAGGTCCCAGGTTCAGTTCCCAGCACCCACATGGCAGCTAACAACCATTTGTAACTTTAGATCCAGGGGATTTAACACTCTCTTCTGGCCTCAATGGGCATTGCATGCACAAGTACACATATACATGCAGGCAAAACACTCATTAAAAATAAAACATACACCAGGCATGGTGGTGCACACCTTGAATCCCAGCACTTGGGAGGCCAAGGCAAGCAGATCTTTGAGTTCAAGGCCAGCCTCATCTACAGAGCAAACTCCAGGCCAGCTGGGACTAAAGGAAGACCCTCAAAAAGACCAAATAACTAAGTAATAAAACATATGTGGAAGGCAGTAGTTTTAGGATGTAACAAAAACACATCAATGGAAATATAAGGATAAAGAGACAGCCTGGAAAGGTAGAGATGAAGGACAGAGAAGTGGTGTAAGGAGAAAGGAGACAAGCCTGGAATGGTAGAGATAAAGGACAAAGAAGTGGTGTAGGGCTGGAGAGATGGCCTAGCGGTTAAGAGTGCCGATTGCTCTTGTAGAGGACTGGGTTCGATCCCCAGCACCAACATGGCAGCTGAGAACCATCTTTAACTCCAGTTCCAGGGGAATCTGATGCCCTCTTCTGACCTCTGCGGCACTGCACAACAAGGGTGCACCAACCTGCATACAGACAGTACATTCATACACATAAAAGTAAATAAATAAAAATTTAAAAAAATATTTAAAAAGAGAAGTGGTGTAAGGAGAAAGGAGACAAGCCTGGAAAGGTAGAGATGAAGGACAGAGGAAGAGTCCTAGACACATGGATTTCTTCCACAAATTCCTATTTTAGGCACCATGTTGAAGGCACAAGAGCTATAGGGTTAGGGATACACCCCTCCTCAGAACTGGCAGTCTGGTTGATAGCTGGCCCAAAGGGTGGGTAAAAAGCATGGTACAGGGCTGGAGAGATAGCCTAGCGGTTAAGAGCACCGACGCTTTTGCAGAGGACCCGGGTTCGATCCCCAGCATCCACATGGCGGCTAAGAACCGTCTGTAACTCCAATTCCAGGAGAACTCCAGTTCCAGGGGAATCTGAGACCCTCTTCTGACCTCCGCGGCATTGCACGACACGGGTGCACAGACCTACATGCAAACAATACATTCATACACATACAAAAAAATAAAAGCATGGTACAAGGGAACAAAGAGAACAAAGAACGCATTAAGGTCATGAGAAGGGACTGTGAGATGGCCCGGTTGGTAAAGGCGCTTGTTGCCAAGATGGAAGATTTAAGTTTAAGCCCCAGATCCCATATGGTGGAAAGGACAGAACTGACTTTAATAAATTGTCCCCTGACCACCATACATGTGCCATACCACATGCACATGCATATACATACAAACAATACAATAAATAATGTAAAATTTAAGGACCATGATGGTGCACCCCTTTAATCCCAGCACTTGGGAGGCAGAAGCAGGTGGATCTCTGTGAATTCAAGGGCAGCCTGGTCTGCCTTCATAGTGAGTTCCAGACCAGCCAGGGCTACACAGACCCTGTCTCAAAACAATATCCCCTTCCCCCCTCAAAAAAAAGTGTGTCTGGAGAGATGGCTCAGCAGTTAAGAGCACTGGCTGCTCTTGCAGAGAACCCAAGTTCAGTCCCCAGCACCCACATGGCAAGTGACATCTGTAACTCCAGATCCAGGGGATCTGACTCCCTTTTCTGGCCTTCACAGACATTACATGCATGTGCACACTTAAATGCAGGCAAAACACACATACGCATAAAGCAGAAATAAAGAGAAGTCTCCCTGAAGAGATGACATTTAAGCTGAAACACAGGAAGTAAAATTTATTGGGGAGAGGGGGGAACTATTTCAGGCAATGCCACAGAAAGGGACAAAAGGCTGGACACTGAAGAACAGCAGAAGTCCACAGTGGCTGAGAGGGGCAAATTCAGGGTCGATTCCAGCTGGCGTTTGAAAGGGACTGTTTACATTGTCTTACAGTGTCAGAGGTTAAATAGTCCCCATTGGTGGGCCAGAGTACCTAACAGTGGCTCACATTCAAGAAGCTTTGGAAGTGACAGTGACAGCCTGAAGCTAGACTGTGATGTCCACGGTTTGGCCACAGCAAGGCATGCTCACTGAGGAGGAACCCTGAGCAGGTCGGCTGGCTTCCTGCCTTAATTTTTATTTGTTGTTATTATTTATCTTTTTATTTTATATGTATGTTTTTCCTGCATGCACATCAGTGCACCTGTGTCATGCAATGCCCGCAGAGGCCAGAAGAGGATATTTGGTCCCCTGTAACTAGATTTAAGGATGGCTGTGAGCTGCCATGTGAGTACTGGGAACCAAGCCTGGGTTCTCCGAAAGAGCAGCCAGTGCTCCTAACTGCTGAGCCTTCTCTCTCCAACCCCTTATTTGGAGATAGGGTCTCATTATGTACCCTTGGCTGACCTGAAATACTCTGTAGACCAGGCTGACTTTCAACTCACAGATTCATCTGCCTGTGGCCTCCCTAGTGCTGGGACTAAATGTGCGTGCCACCATGGCTCAGCCTTTTACTCTCTGTTCCATTGGTGAAGGGGAATAGAAACCTAAGGAAAGGGAAGGAGGGGAAGGAAGGAGAAGGGGAGGGGGAAGAAAGGGGGAAGGAAGGGAGGAAATGAAAGGGGAAAAGAGGAGGGGAAGGGGAGGAAAAAGAGGGAAAGAGAGGAAAAGGTCTGAGGAGGAGCAGGCCAGACACAAACACCACGTGTATCTCTTCCCGCTCTCAG
This sequence comes from Rhizomys pruinosus, assembly GCA_009823505.1. Lineage (NCBI taxonomy): Eukaryota > Metazoa > Chordata > Mammalia > Rodentia > Spalacidae > Rhizomys > Rhizomys pruinosus. The sequence continues at coordinate 962,251 of VZQC01012424.1, forward strand.
CCAAAAGATGGCTGCTGATTGGGAACCAGCTGCCTTGTTGCCTGGTAACCAACTGCTTCTGGCCCTGCTCTCGCAGGAGCCTTACCCCCTGTAGTGATGTAAGAGAGGCGTGGTGCATATTGGGGCCGTGAGGTCTCTGCCTTCCTGAGGCCCTGGCGCTGCGCAGAGCTGCTGCCTGCGCTGGTCCGGGCCTCCAGGGATACTGTCCTTGGGGACCCAACTGGACGTAGCATGGTCTGGTAAGTAACTGCCGCCATCCTCGGGCCATCTATAAGCTTTCCTGTGCCCCAGGTTCAGCTGTAGGTGAAATCACAGCAGAAGCCTTGGTAGATGGTAAGCCTTGCGTGACTTCACAATAAAAAAAAAAATACAAAAACAAAAAACAATGCCCAGGTTAGCCGCATCTACCTTCGTTCCCAGCACGTGGGGGTGGGGCAGGGACAGGAGTTTCTTCAAGCTTGAGAGTTCCAGGCCAGCTTGGGATTCATGTGATCCCATCTCAAGAATAAAAGGACTGGAAAGATGGCTGAGTGGTTAGGAGACCTGAGTCCATTTCCCAACAGCTGGCTCACAACCACCTGTAATTCCATATCCAAGGGATCCTATGCCCTCTTCTGGCCATGGCGGACTTCTGCACTCAGGTGCACATGTCCCCCCACCCCCACCCCATTCACATAAACTTTTAAAAAGAAAAGAAGGGCCAGGCATTGTAGTGCATTCCTTTAATCACAGCTTGTGGGGGGCTGAAACAGGTGGATCACTGAGTTCCAGCCCAGCCTGGTCTACATAACAATTTCCATGCCAGCTGGTGCTACAAGGAAACCCTGTCTCAAAAAAATAAAAATAAACTTGTGGTCAGGCATGGTGGCACATGCCTTTAATCCCAGCACTCAGGAGGCAGAGGCAGGTGGATCTCGGTGAGTTCGAAGCCAGCCTGGTCTACAGAGCGAGCTCTAGGCCAGCTGGGACTAAAGGGAGACCCTGTCTCAAAAACAACAACAAAAAACAAAACAAAATTTCTGTTGGTCATGGTAGCATATGCCCATAATCCCAACACTTGGGATGTGGAGGCAGAATGATCAGGAATCCAAGGGCAGCCTAATAGATAGGCGCGCGAGCACACACACTAAAAAAAAAAAAAAAAAGAATGAAAACCATTACAGTAAATTATCTAACCCAAACTATTTTGCCCATAATTCCCTTGCCTTTAATTTCTTTATTTCAAAACTTCAATCAAAACATAGTTGATGGGGCTGGAGAGATGGTTCAGCCATTAAGAGCACTGACCGTTGCCAGGCGCAGTGGTGCCCGCCTTTGGTCCTAGCACTTGGGAGGCAGAGGCAGGCGGATCTTTGTGAGTTCAAGGCCAGCCTGGTCTACAGAGTGAGTTCCAGGACAGCTGGGGCTACAGGGGGACCCTTTCTCGAAAAAAAACAAAAAAAAAAAAAAAAAAAAAGCACTGACTGTTTTTGCAGAGGTCCCAAGTTTGGTTCCCAGCACTTGCATGGCGGCTAGCTATCCCTTACTCCAGTTCCAGGGGATCTGACACCTTCTAGCCTCCACAGATGGGTTTATATCCAGGAAAAACTTTCATGCACATAAATTTTTTTTTAGACCAGGCTGGCCTTGAACTCACAAAGATCCTCCTGCCTCTGCCTCCCAAGTGCTAGGATTAAAGGTGTGGGCCACAATAAAACCATAGATGATGTCTATTACAAAAAGAGTGCACTATACCAAAATAAGCAAAATACTAAAAAAAAAATAGGCTAATCTAATCATCAGCTATGTTCCTGGCATTGTAAAGTGCTGGGAATAAACTGAGATACCTTCATACAGTTTCCATGTTTTGGGGTTTTTTTGTTTTGTTTTGTTTTTTTCAGAAAGAGATAAACACTAAAGGCAGGAGCAGTTCCAGCCCAAATTGCAAGATAGCAAAAGAAAATAGTACCAGTCTCCCACAAAGAGATTTCATGCAGTTCTTGTCTACTTGTTAGACAGCATGGCTGGAAAGAGGAAAGATGAGATGGTGATAGGCCAGAAGACACTTTGACCAGGACTGCTTAGCTATTAGTTCCTCTTGAATATTTAAATCTGGACCTTGCCAGGCATAGTGGCTAAGGCCTTCAGGAGGCAGGAGGAGGACATTCTCTGTGTTGGCTTTGCCTATATGTTTATAAGTGCATTATGGGGGCTGGAGAGATGGCTCAGTGGTTAAGAGAGCCAACTGCTCTTGCAAAGGACTCGGGTTCAATTCCCAGCACCCACATGGCAGCTAAGAACCATCTTTAAGCCGGGCATGGTGGTGCATGCCTTTGATCCTAGCACTCGGGAGGCAGGGGCAGGTGAATCTCTGTGGGTTCAGGGCCAGCCTGGTCTACAGAGTGAGTTCCAGGCCAGCTGGGGCTATAGGGAGACCCTGTCTCAAAAAAAAGTGCATTATGTGCATGCAAATGCCTTCTAAGGCCAGAAGAAAGTGTTGAGTTCCCTGAAACTGAAGTTAGAGTTGGGAGTCACCATGTGGGTGCTGGGAACCAAACCCAAGTCTTCTGCAAGAAGGGCAAGTGCTGTTAACTGCAGAGCAGCTCTCCAGTCCCCTATTTTTGTAATTTTCAAAAATGTTATTGGTCCAGGCATGATGGTACATGCTTTTAATCCCAGCACTGGGGAGGCAGAGGCAGGTGGATCTCTGTAAACTCAGGGCCAGCCTGGTCTACATAGTGAGTTCTAGACCAATCAGGATTACACAGTGAGACCATGTCTCGAATTTTTTATTTATTCATGTATTTATGTATTTGTGACGTGTGAGTGTGCAGACAGAGGCATGCTATAGCACCTGGGCAGAGGTCAGAGGACAACTTTCAGGAGTTGATTTTATTCCTTTGCTATGTGGGTCCCAGGGATGGAACTTAAGTCATCAGGCTTGGCAGTAATTGCCTTTAACTTGCAGAGCCATCTTGAAGGCCCAGTGAGCACTTTTTTTTTTTGGTCTTTTTGAGACAGGGTCCCCCTGTAGCTCTGGCTGTCCTGGAAGTCACTCTGTGGACCAGGTTGGCCTTGAACTCACAAAGATCCGCCTGCCTCTGCCTCCCAAGTGCTAGGATTAAAGGCATGCACCAACACACCCGGTAGTGAGCACTTTTAACCACTGAGCTATCTCATAGTCCCAGCCAGCTTTCAGTTGTCGGTTCAAGAAAGTAGTCAGGGCTTTTTAGCAAAAGCCATTTTTTTGTTGTTCTTTTTGAGACAGGGTGTCCTTGTAGCCCCAGCTGTCCTGGAACTCGCTCTGTAGACCAGGCTGGCCTTGAACTCACAAAGATCCACCTGCCTCTGCCTCCCAAGTGCTAGGATTAAAGGCGTGCGCCACCAGGCCTGGCCAAAAGCCATTTCTAAATGCCTGTTATACTACCAAAAATTTTTCTTGGCTTTTGTTTAGGAGAGAATATTAGTTTCTTCCTGTTTGGTTTTTGAGATAGGTTCCTCCTGTATCCCAGGCTGTCCTTGAACACAACCAGGTAGCCAAGGATGACCTTGAACTTCTGATCCTCCAGCCTTCACACTCCGAGTGCTATAATTACAACCGTGCGTCAGCACCGCCTGGCCAATGATTTAAAAATTAATTTCATCCTCAAATTTTAGCATTTTTTTTTTATGTGTACGAGTGTACTGTCTGCATGTAGGTTGGTGCACCCGTGTCGTGAAATGCTGCAGAGGTCAGAAGAGGGTGCCAGGTTCCCCTGGAACTAGAGTTAAAGACGGTTCTTAGCTGCCTTGTGGGTGCTGGGGATCGAACCTAGGTCCTCTGCAAGAGAGGTCGGCGCTCTTAACCACTGAGCCATCTCTCCAGCCCCAAACTTTAGTATTTTGATGTGAATCCACAACCAGCTTGGTTGACTTTTTTTTTTTTTTTTGGTCTTTTGAGACATGGTCTCCCTGTAGCCCCAGCTCACTGAGTGCTGGGATTAAAGCACCACCACTCCCAGCTAGGTGACCTTTTATACAAGGCTGAGCCTACATCAAAATTGAGGATCAATACCATACCCCCACTGTGTAATAAGGGCTTAACCTGTGTTAGAGGCTCTTTCCCACACTTACCACACATGTGCACCCACACGCACACAAATATATATCTACACACACACACACACACACACACACAGGAGAAAGAAAAGATAGAAGAAAATAAGAAAGAAAGCTGGAGCATGGTGGATCTCTGTGAGTTCAAGGCCAGCCTGGTCTACATAGCAAGTTCCAGGCCAACTGGTGTTAAATGGAGACCCTGTCCCAAAGAACCTAAATAAATAAGTCTTTTAAAACAAAACAAATAAATATGCCAGTCATGGTGGCACATGCCTTTAATCCCAGCACTCGGGAGGCAGAGGCAGGTGGATCTCTGTGAGTTCAAGGCCAGCCTGGTCTACAAAGTGAGTTCCAGGACAGCTGGGGCTGCAGGGAGACCCTGTCTCAAAAAGACAAAAAAAATCTACAGTGAGTTCCAGGACAGCTGGGGCTACAGGGAGACCCTGTCTCGAAAAGGCAAAAAA
>VZQC01012424.1:967192-1105537 GCA_009823505.1 Rhizomys pruinosus
TTAGTGTCAACTTGACACACCTGGGTTGAGGGAGCCTCAATTGGGGAATTGGCTCCATTGGATTGGCCTGTGGCCACATCTGTGGAGTATTGTCTGATTGTCGAGCAGTGTGGGAGGGCTCAGCCCACAATGAGTGGTGCCACCCTGGGCAGGTTGTTGTGTACGGTATAAGAAGGCAGGCTGGGCATGAGCCAGGGGAGCAAGCCAGTGAACAGCATTCCTCCATGGCCTGTGCTTCTGCCTCCAGGTTCCTGCCCTGAATTCCTGTCTTGGGCTCCCTAAGTGATGAAGTGTGTGACCCAGGAGATGTAAGCTGAATAAACTCTTTCCTCCCTAAGTTGGTGTCGGTCAGAGTGTTTTGTCACAGTAATGGAAGACAAACTAGGACACAGCCCTAGAGTCCAGACCATTATCCCCACCCTGCCTTTTACAGACTGTTTCCGTTAAAATCAGTCTGTTGTGCTCACTCCTTACTCTGGTTTGTGTGAGATGGACTATCTTTTTGTTTTGTTTTGTTTTGTCTTTTCAAGACAGGGTCTCCCTGTAGCCCCAGCTGTCCTGGAACTTGCTCTGTAGACCAGGCTGGCACAAAGATCTGCCTGCCTCTGCCTCCCAAGTGCTAGGATTAAAGGTGTGCGCCACCACACCTGGCAAGATGGACTGTCTTATCTTTTGACCAGAACATAGAGAATGGCTCCTGGAGAACACTCCAGAAATCTCCGTGGACTTTGGTACAACTCTGTGTGCTCTCAGGTGTGCACACATGCACCTTAACCCACTGAGCCATCTCTTTGGCGGTTCACTCCGTCTCACCTCCCTTTCTTGTGTGAAGGGGGTGGGGTAACAGTCTGTGAGAAGGTGATTGTGACAGTGAATTCCGATGTGTGTGGAGGTCAGAGGATAACCTCAGGTTCCACTTTTGTGTGTGTGTGTGTGTGTGTGTGTGTGTATTTTTTAAATAGATTTTATTATTTTTTTTATGTATATGAGTGTACTGTCTGCATGTAGGTTTGTGCACCCGTGTCATGCTCAAACTCAGAGATGTGCCTTGTCTCTGCCTCCCAAGTGCAGGGACTAAAGGCATGTTCCAACTTACTTGGCTTCTCTTGCTCCTGATAGTAGAGAAACAACTTTCAATGTCTTATCCTCAAAGGAATAAACTAGGACTAGGGGGACAGCTCCATATGTAAAGCCTGAGGTCCTGAGTTTGGACCCCCCCTGTGAAACCTGGGTCCAGCCAGGTGTGGTGGTGCATGCCTTTAATCCTAGCACTCGGGAGGCAGAGGCAGGCAGGTCTTTGTGAGTTCAAGGCCAGCCTGGTCTGCAGAGTGAGTTCTGTAGCTGGGGCTACAGAGAGACCCTGTCTCAAAAAGACCAAAAATAAATAAATAAATAAATAAATAAATAAATAAATAAATAAATAAAACCTGGGTCCAGTATCGAGCACCTGTAATCTTCATGCTGAGGCAAACACAGGAAGACCCTGGGGCTCTTTGTCTCAAAAAATAAGCTGGAGAGTAAGCAATTGAGGAAGACACTTGATTTCGACCTCTGGTCTCCACACTTGTGCACACATAAAAGAATAAGCCAGGCCTGGTGGCTCATGCCTGGAATCTCAGCATTTAGGAGGCACAGGCAGGATTGTGTAGAGCAGCCCAAGCCTGATCTACATAGGGAGATCCTGTCTCAAAACAACACAAAAGCACCAACAAAGATTTCAGGCAGCTTAGTTGATGATGTTTCTGTGAGTTGGTTCTTGTCACAAGCATGCCTCAGGGCACTGTGAAGATCAGAGAACAGTTTGCAGGAGTCAGTTCTATCAACCATGTGGGAACCAAGGATCCTGGGATTGGATCCCCAGCACTGTATAACCCAGCCGTGGTGGTCCACACCTGTAATCCTACTTGGGAAATGGAGGCAGAGGATGGGAAATCCAAAGTTGTCTTTAGTTACATATCACATCCAAAGCCAGCCTAGGATACATGAGACCCTATCTCAAAAAAGGAGGGCAGGTAAGATGGCTCCATGAGTAAAGTACTTGCTGTGAAAGGCTGGTAGCCTGTTTGATCCCTAGAGCCAGGTAAAGGTGGAAAGAAAACTGACTTCACCAAGTTGTCCTCTGATCTCCACATATACACCTTGGCAAGCTCATGTACACATACACACGTGCGCGTGCACACACACACACACACACACAATTTAAATGAAAGAAGGACCAGGTATGGTGATGCACACCTTTAATTCCAGCACTGGAGAGGTAGAGGCAAGAGGATCTCTTTCTTAAGGCTAGCCTGATCTATACAGTGAGTTCCAGGAGAGCTATGGCTATCCTCTCATCCTGAGACCATCTCAGAAAAAAGGCAAAGAAAACCTATAACCATTAACTCTCACTTTGTATTCCACTACTTAATCTCATTCCCCAGCCCTTCCTAACCATTAATCTTTCTCAGACTGTTAAATTTAACATTAAATTGGTCACAAATCCTCAAAGTGCACCTCTAACTCTAGACTACGAGGTGGTGTTTGCTGGGGTATGGTCCCATGTTATCAACTTGTTCTGTACAGACTCAAACTTGGGGCCTCATTCAGCAGCTCCAAGTTTGACTTGCAGGGTTTTAATTGCTTTATGTGTATGAGTGTTTTGCCTGTATGTATGAAAGTACATCCTTGTCATGCAATGCCTGCAAAGATCAGAAGAGGGTGTCAGATTCCCTGTACCCAGAGTTATGGAAGGTGGTTAACCTCCATGTGTAACCGAACCTGGGTCCTCTGCAAGAACAGCTAGTGCTCTTAACTGCTGACCTATGGTTCAAGCCCTTAAATGGCAGTTTTTAAAAACCAAACTTCCATTACTAGGGGTTGCGTTTGGGTCTCACTATTGCATGCAAATTAACTCTGCTTTACATGAGTTTTGTTAGAAAACAGGAGGAATTAGTCAGGCGTGGTGGCACATGCCTTTAATCCTAGCACTTGGGAGGCAGAGGCAGGAGGATCGTTGTGAGTTCAAGGCCAGCCTGGTCTACAGACTGAGTTCCAGGCCAGCTGGGGCTTCAGGGAGACCCTGTCTTGAAAAGACCAAAAAAAAAAAAAAATGAAAACAGGAGGAATGAGAAAAGTCCCAAGGAAGAGGGTCTGTCATGACAAGATCCTGAAACTCCCTTATCAAGTAGGGATTAGGATTAGGAATGTTGTTCATTGCTTAGCATGCTTGAGGTCCTCGGTTTAACTCAGAGGAGGGAGGAGAGGGGAGAAGTAGGGACTATCAGTCATCATATGAACAGCAGCCCTCCAGTGCTTTGATATTGACTGGGCTTTTTTTTTTTTTTTTTTAAGTCATTTTGGAACAGGTTCTCCCTGTAGCCCCAGCTGGCCTGGAACTTACTGAGATCCACCTGCCTCTACCTCCCTTGTGCTGGAAATAAAGGTGTGCGCCACCATACCTGGCTTGATTGGGCGTTTATGACAGGGTCTTACTGTGTAGCCCAGGTTGGCCTCCAATTCCGATTTTTTTTTCCCCAGGCACAATCTATGTAGCCTACTCTGATTGATTGATTGATTGACTGATTGATTGATTGATTGATTGATTGGATTGCTGAGGAAGAGCAAAGTCTAATTATGTGGCCCCGGATGCCCTCTGATTTTTCTATGTGTATACATATGGTTTCACTATGTAGACCAGGCTAGCTTCCAAACTCACAGCCATCTGTCTGGGATTTGTTTTTTAAGTTTTGTGTTTGTGTATCTGAGATCGGAAGGGGGTTTGGGATCCCTTGGAGCTTAAGTTACAGAATTTTGTGAGCAACCCAGGATGGGTCCTGTAATTCGAACTCTGGTCCTCTGATTCGGCAGTAATTGCTCTTAGCCACTGATCCATCTTTCCAGATTCTTGTTTTGGTTTGTTGTTGTTGTTGTTTGAGATAGGATCTATGTGGCTCAAACTGGATTCTGATTGGTTTTTAAATTTTCATTTCTTTTTATGTGTATGAATGTTTTGCCTGAATGTAAGTATATAAGTAAACCATGTGCATGCAATGCCCCAGGAGGCCAGAAGAGGGTGTCGGACTACCTGGAACCAGAGCTATAGACGGTTGTTGGCCGCCGGTGGGGGCTGGGAACTGAACCCAGGTCCTCTATAAGTGCAGCCAGTGCTCTTAACCACTGAATCATCTTCATCTCTCCAGCCCCTCGTCCCTTGATTTCTAACATGACCCTTCCGCGGACCTAGAGAAGGAAACCTCCGGCACCAGTATCTGCTGTCAGGCCGGAGGTGTTTTTTCGAAAATAAAATTTCTCTGGCGCCGTACTCGCGAAGCAAAAGCATAGCAACTCTGTCCGCCCGGCGCCGCTGCAGTGACGTATGTGGCGCCCAGGTAGTGACGTACGGCGGCGCGCGGCGCGGCGCGGTGCACGCTGGGATATTTAAGTGCCCCTCCGCGGCGCGGAGCCGCGATGTCTCCGGCGGCTGCGGCGGCTGGCGGAGGTGATCGGCGGCGGCCGGCGTTGGGCCAGCGGGAGGGCCGTAGCCGGGCCCGCGGCTGTGGAGGGTCAGCCGGCGCCGCGGCGCTCGGCTTGGCGCTACTCGGCCTCGCGCTCTATCTGGTGCCTGCCGCGGCGGCGCTGGCCTGGCTGGCCGTGGGGGCGAGCGCGGCCTGGTGGGGCCTGAGCCGCGATCCCCGCGGGCCTCGTAGCCTTTCCTTTCTTGCGCGCGACGTGCGCCGTCAGCCGCGAACCGCGCTCGGCACCTCGCCGCCTCCCAAGTCGGCGGTCAACGGCAGCCTCCGGGAGCCGCGCAGCCCGCTCGGAGGCCCGGACCCCGCAGAGCTCCTGCTCATGGGCAGCTACCTGGGCAAGCCCGGCCCGCCGCAGCCTGCCTTCGCGCAGGACGCCAGGGACCCGCGGGACAGGCCCGGCCGCCGCACGCCCGCACGTTCCCCACCGCCAGCGCCCGCCGCCCAGCTCGTCCACCACGTCTACCCCGCGCTCCCCACCCCGCTCCTACGAGCCTCCCGGAGACTTCCGTACCGGTAAGCCGCGGGGATCTTCCACGGGGGCTCTGTCTCCCATTGTGGAATTCCGACTTTCTTTTGCCTTGCCTTCCCTTTCTCCTTTCCTTTCATTCCTGTCACTCCTATTTCCTTTTGAGATAGTCTCAGGTAGCTTAAGCTGGCCTAGAACTCACTATGCAGGCTGAGGCTGGCCTTGAATTTACTCATCCTCCTGCTTCTGCAGAACTCCCACATGCCGGGATTACAGTTTGCACTATCACACCCGGTTGTATGTGGTGCTGGATCAAACCCATGGCTTCATGGCATGATAAGGAAGGACTCTGGCGACCCTAGCTATATTTCCTTCCCCAGCCTCCCTTTTTTTGAGATATGACCTCATCTAGCGTAGGCTGTCTTCAAACTCACTCTAGGTGAAGGCCAGTTTGAACTCGTGATCCTCCTGGTTCCACCTAATACCTGATGGATGGGATTGCAGGTGTATAGATTCTTGATAAATGTATTTTGCTGTTATGTATATTTATTGTGTTTGCAAGCACTCAAGACACAGGCATGCAGCTGCATGCATGTGGAGTTCAGAGGACAACTTGCTGGAGTCACTTTTCTCCTTTCACCTTCTGAGTCCTAGGATCAAATTCAGGTCATCAGGCTCGGCCGCAAGAGCCTTTATTCACCCAGTCATTTTACCAACCCTGTTGAATATATTTAGTTCAGAAGATGAATACTTCTGTTTGGCTTTGGCTGTGTATTCATGATTTAGCCCAAACAATTGAAAAGTCCTACTTGCACATCCCAACTGCATGTGGTTTTCTTCCACAGGACCTTTGTGGACAAGATTTTAAATGTATTTGTTTAGTCTGTGGTAAGGACATCCAGTAAGCAATTGACACTTTGTTCCTTTGGATAGAATGGGAGAAAGTTGCCATAAAAATGCTTTGTTTTGTTCCTTGTTGCTTAGAAAGAGGTCTATGAGTTAGGCTGTAGCATGATTTGTTTAGGATGTGGACGGCTCTGGGTTTTATCCCCAGTTGAGAGAGAAAGAGAGAGAGAGAGAGAGAGATGCTGTCTGGAAAAAAAGTGAACTCCTGTATTTCTGTAATCCCATAAGTTTGATTTTCTTTAATTTGGTTCTACCATGTGTTTCCTGTTCTCCACAGGGATTGTGGGACATTATCCAATCGATTTATCATAACACCTCGAAGACGCTATCCGATCCAGCAGGCCCAGTATTCCTTGCTGGGGGCACTGCCAACAGTATGTTGGAATGGTGGTCACAAGAAGGCTGTGCTGTCTGCTCGGAATTCAAGAATGGTGTGTAGCCCTGTGACGGTGAGAATTGCTCCTCCAGACAGCAAGCCAATGCGGTCACCAATGTGAGTATTCTGTGAGTGTCCGTATACATTTGTGTGGGTATGTGCACTTGTGTCTCATGGAGGCTAGAAGACAGTCTTGGATCTCTGCTACTCTCCACACCTCTTTGGGGGCAAGATACCTTTCTGAACCCAAGATCCTAAATTCTCAGCTAGTCTGGAAGCCAGCCAACTCCGGTGATCCTCCTGGCTCTACCCACCTGCTTGTTACATGGGTTGCTGGGATCTGAACTCCCATCCTCCTTGAGTAGCAAGTACTCTTTTTTTTTTTTTTCCCCCTCTATGTGTATGAACGTACTGTCTGCATGCAGGTCTGTGCACCCATGTCATGCAATGCTGCAGAGGTCAGAAGAGGGTGTCAGATTCCCCTGGAACTGGAGTTCTCCTGGAATTGGAGTTTCAGATGGTTCTCAGCTGCCATGTGGGTGCTGGGGCTTGAACCTGGGTCCTCTGCAAGAGCAGTCAGCGCTCCTAACCGCTAGGTCATCTCTCCAGCCCACAAGTGCTCTTAATCACTGAGCCATCCCTCTAGCTTCCCCTCTTTCTCTTATTCAGGTTCTTAGTTATAGACCAGGCTGGCCTTAAACTCAGGATGAACTCTATCTGCTCGGTGCTGGAATTGCAGGCATGAGCCACCATGCCTGGCTTTTACTAATAATGGTAGTATGTATTGAGCCTTTGCTTGTTAGCGTCTGGTTTGTAGTGAATCAGGTTTATGCTCTGTCGCATGCTAGTTAGAATATCTTACTACTAGAATCTTGGTTTTCATTATAGGCCAGAGCAGATACTCAACTCAACACTGTCCTCACCATCAAGCAGTACCCCAGATCCATGTGCAAAGGAGACAGTGCTTAGCGCCCTCAAAGAGAAGAAGAAAAGGACAGTGGAAGAAGACGACCAGCTAATTCTCGATGGCCAGGAAAACAAGAGAAGGTAACAGGCACAGTAAAACACTGAAATGGGCTTCACGAATGGACTGTGGAGAACTTGCTAAATGTAGGTAATTTCCATAAAAAGGCACAGAGGCCATCTCCAATGTGTGAGCCTTTACGGCATTCCCTTTTTAGCTTTCTTGAAGCATTTTATTTTCAGTAGTGTTCACAGGTTAGGTAAATTCCAGTCCTCATGCGTTTACAATCTGTACGTTAGAGACTGCAGAAGAATCCGCCTTTGTGAGCCTCCTATTTTCTCCCAGTATTCTGAGACAGCTTGTTAATAATTGTGCACACCTAGCTGGCCTTGAACTCAAATTCTTCTGCCTCCCAAGTCCTGGGATCGTAAGCTGTGTGGTCATGCCTGTCAGCCTCCTTCCTTTAATGCTGGTTTGTTAAGTTGTGGTTTCAAAAGAGAGTGCTCAGCCTCCACAGTTTGGGTGGTGTTCTGTAATAACAAGTGTCATTACGTTGCTGAAAGATGTGCTTCTTCTAGAAAAGTAAAACACAAAAGCATGAGACGTGTGTTGGTGATGAGCAGAAACAATTTCCCTCTTAGATTATACGTTCACTTCACGGACATGGAGGGAGAAGCTTCCCGAAAATGGAAAGAGAAGGTGGAAGTGGCTAGTTAGGACACCAGGTTCATTTGTGCTTTCCAAGTGCTATCTTAAGTATCCTGCCTTGTTTTTGTTTTTGTTTTTATGAAGCTGAGGATGTGCTTAGAACCTCATGCATACTAAGCAAATGCTTTATCACTGAGCCGTCCCCTGCCTCAGCCCCACACTGGTGGACTCCAGGCAACTGCTATGACACTGAGCCACAACTCCAGCTCTTCAGCCGGACCCTCAGTCACCTACTGGTTTTTATTTCATGAAGTCCTTCCAAGCACCCTGTGCAGGGCATGCCCTGTTACAGGTGACCAAAGAAAGAGACCATTCCTACCCTTATAGGACTTGTGAGACAAACATAGTTCTCAAAAACAAAACAAAAACCCCCACATTTTGAGGGGGTCTTTTTGAGGCAGAGTCTCTCTCTCTAGCCTCAGCTGGCTTGTGACGTTTTATTCCTGTGGCATGGGGGAAGTGTTTCTGCCTTTCTGAGTGCTGAGATTAAAGGCTTACACCACCACACCTGGCTGAGAACCTCTTTTCTTTTTGTTTTTGTTTTTTAGTTTTAGGCATATGAGTGTATTGCCTGCATGTATGTAAGTGCGCCTGTGTTGTGCAGTACCTACAGAGGTCAAAAGAAGGCATCAGGTTCCCTGGAACTGGAGTTATTTTTTGAGATAGGGTTTCTCTGTAGCCCTGGCTGGCCTGGAACTCACTCTGTAGACCAGGCTAGACTTGAACTCACAGATTCCCCCTGCCTCTTAATCACTGAGGCTTACAGGCGTGTGCTACCATGCCCAGAAACACTTTTTTTAAATGGTTAGAAAATAATTATAGATGGGGGTGCTGGAGAGATGGCCTAGTGGTTAAGAGCACCAACTGCTCTTGCAGAGGACCCGGGTTTGATTCCTAGCACCCACATGGGGGCTGAGAACCATCTGGTGGCTGAGAACCATCTTTAACTCCAGTTCCAGGGGAATCCGACACCCTCTTCTGACCTCTGTGGCATTGCAGGACACGACATGTGGCATTGCACGACACGGGTGCACAGACCTACATGCAGACAGTACACATACAAAATAAATAAAATTTTAAAAAAGTGCTGACTGCTCTTGCAGAGGATCTGTGTTCAATTCCCAGCACCCACATGGCAGCTAAGAACCGTCTTGAACTCAGTTCCAGGGGAATCCGACACCCTCTTCTGACCTCTGAGGCACCGCACAACACTGGCACACTGTACAACATGGGGGCACCAACTTACATGCAGACAGTAAAAAATAATAAATGAATTAAAAAAAATAATAATTACAGATGGTAAGTGTATGTGAACTGAAAATCGGATGTTACAGGTAATGAGAAAGGAGGCTTCTTGGACTGAAGAGGTCACAGGAGCTCTGAGGAGACTGTAGACTTCATGCTTAGAAAGAATAGACATTGTCCCCTTTGCTGTGTTCCTGTGGGACAGTTGCAAAGTTGACCATCTTTGAAAATAGATGACAACATTAAGTGAAGAAAATGACTTTTTTTTGAGACAGAGTCTGTAGTCTGGAACTCCTGATCCTTCTGCCTCAGCCTCTGGAGACGTAGGATTATAGGCATATACCGCCATGCCTGGTACCCACTGGGGGACTCTTAATAAATGGTGAGTGTTTTTATGGAATGGAGGAGGGTAAGAAGAATTAGAAGTGGCAGTTTGGGCTAATCCCATATAACTAAGCAGGGCAGTGAGGTAGGAGGACATGACATTCACTCTTGCCCAGGTAGATATCCCATGTTCTCCAGGGTGGTCATTCGTATTAGCCCTGGTGCTCCTACAGCTTGGGGTTCAGCATTCTGCCTTCCATAATTGGAGTGAGTGATCACAGGTACTCTGTGCACTCTCAGTATGACAGCAGGGAAAATTTCCCAACACTCCATACCTCAGCTCCTACTGGCTGTGTGGGCTGCTCCCTGTAGTCTCACTGAATGTATGATTGTGATACTTCATGTCAAGTCAGCAACTAAAAACTGGCATACCTTCCTGGCATGGTGGTAGGCACCTGTCGTCCTGGTACTCTGAATGCTGAGCCAGGAACCAGGAGTTCAAAGATGCCCAAGGCTATATACAAACATTCAGTAGTTTCTGAGAATAGCAAGAATTTGAAGGTTTTATTTAAGGTGTGCTTGAATGTCTTAGGGCATCTTTTGCTTATTTTATTACCAGGCTATCTCAGTTTAATGTACTTCTCAAAGGCTTAGTGATTTGAAACAAGCTTTGAAAAATACATGTTATGTCTGTATGCCTGAGTCCATGTATGCATCACATGCATGCAGGAACCTGCAGAGCCCAGAAAAGAGTGTCAGATCCCCTGGAACTGGATTACATGTGATTGTATGGCATGTGTGTGTTGTGATTACATGTGATTGTATGGCATGTGTGTTTTGGGAACTGAACCCAGTTCTCCGCAAGAGCAGCATGTGCTCCTAGCCACTGACACGTTTCTGTAACCCCCTGGAACAGACTCTTGTCTAGCATGGAACTTATTCTCTGTAGATGTCATACAGGATCCCAGGAATATGAAGAAAGTCTTTAAAATATTTTCCATATATTTACTTATGGGTGGCGGCTTGCACTGGAGGTCAGAGGACAACTTGTGGGTTGATTCTCTGTTGTGGGTGCTGGGGATTTCTGGGATGGAATGCAGGTCAGCAGTCTTGGGAGCAAGTGCCTTTACCTGCTGAGCCATCTCCCTGGCCCAGGAAATAGGGGTGGGGTGCACAGGCATGGTGTTTTATTGTGGAATTTTGGTTTTTCACAGGCGCCATGATAGCGGTGGGAGTGGGCATTCAGCATTTGAGCCCCTCGTGGCCAATGGAGTCCCTGCTGCTTTTGTGCCTAAGTAAGTAGAATCCTTCAGAATGAAATATTAAATGTTTGGGAAAAGGATGTTTTGGCAGCTCTTGCCCTGTCAATTTTCCTCTTTGCTTTCTGTATTGTGTAGTTAGTCCAAGTTCCCATCCTTAGAATCAGAAGGAACATTTTGACTTATGATGCCATGGGTTTCTGTCCAATTTCTTTTTATATTTTCCATTAATAGGAGTGCAATAAGATGAGGGTTTATATTTGATGACATATATTATGTTAATATGTTTGATCCTTCACAAAGAATCCCAACCTTATGCAATATGTAAATGTACTAATATAAAATTGAAGATAAATACTAAATTTCTCTACATCTAAGTTTAAAAATATATTAGGAAAAATATTTACATATTGGAAGCTGGGCATGGTGGTATCCACTTTTAATCCCAGCACTCAGGAGCCGAAGGCAGGTGGATCTGTTGAGTTCAAGGCCAGCCTGATCTACATAGTGAGTTCTCTGGGCCTGCTGGGGCTACAGAGAGATCTTGTCTCAAAAGGAATAAAAATAAATACTTTGGAGGCAGAGTTGGATGAAAGGGAAGAGATTCTCCATGTGGTAAAAGGCTTAGGGGAGTTCATGTCCTGCAGTCAGTAGTGTGATACATGGCTCTATAAAGTTACTGTGTTCCCTTTGGGGCCATTTGAAGAGAGGTAGAGTGAGTATGTGAGTGGCAGTTCTTTTCTTGATGTACTGTGACTGTATATGGAGCCTCATATTCAGTTCACTGTGCTGCGCTACAAGAGAGAGGCACACACACTGTGGACATACTAAGATGTGGGGATCTGAAATAGGCCAAGGGATGATGGTGGATGGTAAGGTTTGTCTCTAGAGATACAGACATCAGGGAGCTAGCTATGGGAATGGTCTTCTGAAAAATAAAGGACTGTTACAAAAAAGAAGCAAAATTAACTGGCTGCTTTTAGCTAGTGACATGAAGCATAGGTGAAAGGAAGTAGATTTTAAAGTAGCATAAGAGTGAAATGGTTTGTGGTTGGTGTCACTTTGAGAGAAACTGAGGCCATAGTGTAATAGCCCTGGGTGATACAGGCCCAGAGGAAGGATTATGGGGGATTTCTATTTGGGTTGGAGGTGCAGGAGTGGTGCTTCGTTTATTAGTTACTTTTCTATTGCTGTGATAAAACACCATGGCTAAAAGCAGCTCATGAGAGAAGAGTTCATGGTTCTAGAGGGAGAGTGCATATTGGCAGAGAGGCCTGGCAGCAGGAGCAGGAAACTGAGGGATCATGTCTTGAGCCACACAGAGAGCAGAGAGCAAACTGGAAGTGGGGCAAGGCTGTAAAACTTAAAGCCTACTCCAAGTGACACACTGCCCCACCCCCCCAGGGCTGCATCTCCTAAAGGCTCCATATTTCCATGAACTGGGGACCAAATGTTTCTCTGGGGGATATTTCTCATGAACTACCACAGTTGATTTCTGTTAACTCTTGTTTCCTTTGAACAACTTTATTGGGTTATCAGTGACAGTTAAACTGTGACATGTAGGAGTATATTAGGGTTCACCATGTTTTCCCCCTGTGAAGCCAGTCCACATTTACCTTTGAAATCTCTCCCTGGTCTCTTCCACCTTTTGGCCTGTTCTCTATCACAGTAAATTGCCATGTGCTTTAGAATATTCTAGAAGTAGATCTCATTTGTTTTCAGCATTAGACGTTTCCACATTGTTCAAGTACAGTCATGTCATCAGTAGTGACCTACAGAGCGCTGGAGTCTATCTTCGGGTTTGTTCGGAAAGGTGTCCGAACCACGGAGAGAACCTTCGAAGGTTTTGGTAACTCTTGTTGCCTTCAGTAACACAGCCATTTTTTTCCCTTTGGTCAGGCCTGGTTCCCTGAAGAGAGGCCTGGCTTCCCAGAGCTCAGAAGACCACTTGAACAAGCGTTCTCGCACCTCCTCTGTGAGCTCCCTGACCAGCACGTGCACAGGCGGCATCCCCAGCTCCAGCCGAAATGCCATCACTAGCTCCTACAGCTCCACCCGCGGCATCTCACAGGTATGTCGCAGGGCATGAGCAAACGCTGTGCACCAGTTCTGTTGCTGCACGCTCTCTTGAAGCTAACAGAAAACATAAAGCCGTAAATAGTAAATAAAACCCCACCAGTGATGCTGCTCAGAAAGCAAACCCGTACCAGGGGGATGTTGCTGCAGGTAATAGGGAAGAAAAGTGCAGCAAGTGTTGTAATGAACTTGGGTTGCGTAGTGAGTCGCTGGCATTTTAGTCCTAGGTATGTGTTTTGAGATCTTTAAAATTTGACTATCCTGCCGTTGTGTGAAAACACAAGTAATTGTGGGGCTGGGGAGATAGCCTAGCAGTTAAGAGCACCGACTGCTCTTGCAGAGGACCCGGGTTCGATCCCCAGCACCCACATGGTGTAACTCCAATTCCAGGAGAACTCCAGTTCCAGGGGAATCCGAGACCCTCTTCTGACCTCCACGGCATTGCACGACACGGGTGCACAGACCTGCATGCAGACAGTACATTCATACACATACCAAAATAAATAAAATTAAAAAAAAACACAAGTAATTGTGTATTCTAAGAATTTTCTAGATTCTAGCTATTCAGAATTTTGTCATGGTATCAGTAAGCTCAGTTATGTCACTCTGCTTTACCTTGCAGCTGTGGAAGAGGAGTGGTCCCCCCTCATCTCCCCTTTCCAGCCCAGCCTCCTCCCGCTCCCAGACACCAGAGAGGCCAGCCAAGAAAACAAGGTAGTCACCATTCTCTCAGGTCACTATGTACTGTGTGGATAAAGGATCGGGAAGGCGGGGACTTGCCTCTTGGGCTTTGTGTGACTAACTCAGCAGGTCAAAGAACTGAAGTGCTAAAAGGGCCACAGGTGCCTTTCCTATGCTGCAGTCTGGTTGAGCACACTAATCGAGGCCACTTCTCCATCACAAATGCCAGTGAGAGTGGGCATAGGCTACCAGGAGAGGAGTGCAGAGTAGTCTGGCCAGCAGGAAGCCTGAGTCCCCAGCCCCTACCTGCTACCCAGCCTTTTCTTTTCACCCTGCATGCCATGGGGCCTGTTTCCTTGCCCCCTTCCCTCCCAGCTCCCAGTGCTAACCCACTGTTGGAAAGCTTGAAGAAGATGCAGGACCGTGGGCCCCTGGACTTGGCAGGTTCTGAGGAAGGTTGTGAAGATTCCTGTTCCATGATTGATTAAAGACAGATTTCTTATGGTCTCTGTCAGCTGCCTCCTTTGCTTCTGTGAGAAATTCCTTTGATGGTTTTACTGTGAAGTTCGGAGACCTAGAGTCGTGGTCATTCTAGACTTTGGCCAGTTTTGGTAGTTAGGTACCATCCTATGTGCCCAGGAAGTCTTCCCCAGGCTAAGTGCTGCTTTTTCACCATCCCCACAGAGAGGAGGAGCCATGCCACCATTCCAGCTCTTCAGCTCCCCTGGTGACAGACAGAGAGTCCCAAGGAGAAAAGGGTAAGCAGTGTGACTGCCAAGGGTTGGGGCCAGTGTCTACAGAGGAACTATAGGTTGACTCCATGGAGAGTGGTGGGGCATTGCTCCGTCTAAGGTGTGGAAGATAGAGTTCCTGCCCTTCAGAGGCTCATGGTTTGGGAAAGGGAAAAGGCAGCAAATTGGTCCAGTTCAGCAGGTGAGGACTGGCTGGAGAAGGCCAAGGTGGGCCCACCCAGAAGTAGTCCTTTGTGCCTTTGAAATAATCCAGGCCACCCAACCAAGAAGACAGAAACTTTTCCAACACAACCGTCCTGTTCTGAGAGAGGTTAAGTGGCCAGCAGACCTTCATTTCTATCCGTAGTTGCAGATACAACTCCCTGGAAGCAGCAGAGCTCGTGGACTTCTCCATCCACACCTGGCAGCTCTGGGCAACGCAAACGCAAGATTCAGCTGCTGCCCACACGGCGAGGGGACCAGCTGACACTGGTATGTCTTGTCAATTCCCTCTTGGTTCTTTGTTCTCCAAGACTCAGGAAGTCTGGGAGCAGGTTTCTCCAGCTTCTGGGGGCTTGTATGACCTGTCACTGTTGTCTCTGGCAGCCTCCTCCCCCTGAGCTTGGCTATTCCATCACTGCTGAGGACCTAGAAATGGAGAGGAAAGCCTCATTGCAATGGTTTAACAAAGTCTTGGAGGATAAGTCTGGTAAGAAATTCAAAATAGGTATACTCTGGAAAGGCTGCAGACGGGTTTCTTTTAGTCTTATTTTAGAGGGTGGTTTGTTTTCTGAGTCTCACTATGTTGCCCAGGGTGGCTTCAAACTCATGATCTCCTGCCTCAGCCTCCCAAGTGCTGTAAGTGCTGGATTGCAGGTGTTACTACCTCTTAAACAACTACCTCTTAGCGGGGTGTGGTGGCGCACACCTTTAATCTCAGCACTCGCCTTTAATCCCAGCACTCGGGAGGCAGAGGCAGGCGGATCTTTGTGAGTTCAAGGCCAGCCTGGTCTACAGAGTGAGTTCCAGGACAGCTGGGGCTACAGGGAGACCCTGTCTTGAAAAGACCAAAAAAAAAAAAAAAACCCCACACACAACTACTTTTTTTTTTTTAATGTGTATGAATGTACTGGCTGCCTGTAGGTTTGTGCACCCATGTCGTGCAATGCCTCGGAGGTCAGAAGAGGGTGTCGATTCCCCTGGAAATGGAATTAAAGACAGTTCTCAGCTGCCATGTGGGTTCTGGGGATCAAACCCAGGTCCTCTGCAAGAGCAGTCGGTGCTCTTAACTGCTAGGCTATCTCTCCAGCCCCACCAACTACCTCTTAAAATCCTTTTTGAGACAGGGTCTCATTGTGTAGCCCTGGCTAGTCTAGAACTCACATATCTGCCTGCCTCTGCTGACTACTGGGATTAAGGGCCTGGACCACCATTCCCAGCTTGTTTTGATCTTTAAAACAGTCTTTTTTTTGGGGGGGGGGGACCGACCACATTCTTTCTATCTAAACCAAGCTGGCCCCCAACCCATAACCCTGCCTCGGCCTCCTGAGTGCCGGAGTACAGACCAAGTGCCACCACTGTTGGCTGCCTTCGTTTGTTCTTCTGAGAAATCCGTTGAATCCTCACTGAACTCACTGAACTCTGAAGTCTAGTGAGCAGTGAGGTTGTAGGAAAGCATTTCTACATGAGTGTTCTGGGTTCTGAGCTTCCTGAGTCTTCTGGAAAAAAACCCATGAGAGAATCTTATCTCCTTAGATGCTGCCTCCACCTCCGCCACCGAAACCCCACCTACCACCCAGCCTTCCTTTACGTTCACCCTGTCTGCTTCGGGGCCTGCTCCCTCACCAGCCCCCCTCCCAGCTCCCAACCCTAACCCGCTGTTAGAGAGCTTGAAGAAGATGCAGGAGACTCCAGCCCCGCCATCCTCAGGTAAGCAGGGCTTACCTGTGATGCCAGGTCTTTGCCATGAAGGAAACACGTTAGTGCTGTCCTTCAGAATTCCCTCCTTGGGAACTTTGCTGGAAGTTGGGTTGCCACACTGAGTGAGCGCTCATGATTTGAAGCCGACTGCCTTAGCTTCTCCAAGCCTTACCATTGTTTTCTATAAAGTGAGAACCCTCGGGAGGTGTCTGCAATGTGTTATGGTGATCCCCTTAAGCTGCCTGAGCTTCCTGGACCCCAGGCCTAGCATAGCCTAAGTCTCTCTCCCCTCTGGGTAAGCCTGGTTAGCATTGGAAGCTGCTGCCCTCGTGGTAGTGCTCGTGATGACTACGCTTCTCAGACGGGAGTGGGTGTAGCAGTGCACCTGCCTGGTGCGCATGCAGATGCTGTCTAGCTCGTGGCTGCTACTCTGCTTTATGGGGCAGATGAACATGATGGGTCTGTATTAGATGAACAGGCATGTCTAGGCAAGGTAGACGGCAGCGTTGCACTGATGACCTTCAGGTCCGTGTGCGCAGCCCAGCAAAGCCCCGTTTTCTCCCATCTGCTGTTCTTTTGATCTGTGGAAGTAGAAATAAGAGCGCTTTCTTGAGTCCCTGGCATAGCAGCAGGCGCTAGAGTATGCAAGCATGACAAGTGCCATCTTCTTCTTCCCAGAACCTGCTGAGGCAGCAACCACCACAGCGGCCCCCTCGCCTCTGAAGACACCCAGCCTCCCTGCCCCCCTTGGCTCACTACCAGCTGGGCCCCTGCCAGCCACATCGTCAGACTCCAAACCCACAGCCGCCTTCCTGGGCCTGGCCCAGGCTTCATCCCCAGTACCACTCACTGACACCAAGTCCCCTGCAGCTCCGCAGCCTGAGCAATCTGTTAACACCTCAGCATCCACAGCCCCCTCCCCAACCCCAAAGCCCAGCATGCTCTTTGGCATGCTGAGCCCACCTGCCAGCTCTTCCTCCCCTGCTTCCCCCAGCACAGTTACTACTGCTCCCATGTTCAAGCCCATTTTTCTGGCCACACCTAAAAGTGAGAGTAACAGTCCCTCGCCAGCCAGCTCCTCTGCCACCACTGCAGCCTCATCCAATACCACCCTCCCCACGCCAGCCAGCAGCCCAGCCCCCACTTTCAAGCCCATTTTTGGCAGCCTGGGGCCCCTTCCAACCATGCCCCTGATAGCTCCCTTCTCCCTGAAGCCAACAACTACCATAGCCACCACCGCACCCACATCAGCCCCGCTCTTCACTGGTCTAGGCACTGCCACCTCCACAGTGGCTTCTGGTACCACAGCCTCTGCCTCAAAGACCATATTTGGTTTTGGGGTGAACACTGTGGCCAACACTTCAAGCAACACTACCGTGACTTCCGCATCACAGCCGCTTCTCTTTGGGGGAACCCTCCCAACCACTGCTTCCAGCTCTAGCCCAGCCTTGGCCTCCATCTTCCAGTTTGGCAAGTCCCCAGCCCCAGCAGCATCTGCAGCAGGCACCTCCTTCAGCCAGCCCCTGGCTAGTACTGCCCAGACAGCCACCACCACCGGCGGCGGCGGCGGCAGTGGTGGTGGCACTGCTGGCTTCAGTGGCTTTGGCAGCACCCTCACCACCTCCACCTCAGTGCCCACCAGCAGCAGCAGCCAGCCCACACTGACCTTTAGCAGCACCGCCACCCCCGCCTTCAACATTCCATTTGGCTCCAGCACCAAGGCTGCACTCCCACCCTTTGGAGGAACCAACTCCCAGCTCACCTTTGGAGCCACTGAGGGGCCACAGCAAGGGGCCGCCAAGCCAGCAGTTGCCCCAAGCTTTGGCAGCTCTTTCACTTTCGGCAATTCTGTGGCCTCAGCCCCATCGACAGCCCCAGCATCAGCTACCTTTGGCAGTGCTGCACAGTCTGCTTTTGGGGGGTTGAAATCCACAGTCTCCACCTTCGGCACCCCTGCCAGCACGCAGCCAGCCTTTGGCAGCACCACATCCCTCTTCTCCTTTGGTGCAGCCACCACCTCCGGCTTTGGTGCCACCACGCAGACCACCAGCAGTGGGGCCGGCAGCTCCATGTTTGGCAGCTCAACTCCATCCCCATTCACATTTGGGGGCTCAGCTCCAGCGGGCAGTGGGGGTTTTGGGCTCAGTGCATCCACCCAAGGTACCAGTTCCACCTCTGGAACTTTCAGCTTTGGCGCTGGACAGAGTGGGACCACGGGCACAACCACCCCATTTGGGGGGAGCTTGAGTCAGAGCACCCTGGGCGCACCCAACCAGAGTTCACCCTTCGCCTTCAATGTAAGCAGCACACCTGAGAGCAAGCCTGTGTTTGGAGGTAAGATGGGGAGCAGTGTGCTTGTCTGGACTCTCCACAAGGGCTAGCCTCCAACACTACCAGTAAGTTAATGTCCGATGGCAATGCAAGCTAATGACAAGAGCCCTCACATTATTTAAGTGGTCGAGAGGGAAGGTAAGAAGAGGGCTGGGGGGTTGCAGCTACTGCTGCTGTTTTTTTTTTTTGTTTTTTTTTTTTGCCACAAGGTAGCACTGCCTATTTTGGAACTCCAGCTGACCTTGAACCCACAGAAGCACCTGCCTCTGCTTCCTCAGTGCTGGGATTAAAGGCATGGACCATCACACCCAGCTCGGGGGTTTTTTTGTTTGTTTTTTTAACATGGGTGCCAGAGATTCAGGCTCCTCCTGCCTACACAGCAAGCACTTTTACTTAACCATCTCCCAGCTTTTGTTTTATTGTATGCGTGTTCAGGATTGGGGGGAGGGGGGCACATGTAGAGATCAGAGGACGACTTGGTTGGAACTGGTTCCATCTTACATGGGTTCTGGGGATTGGGTGATTGCAAGGGAGACAAGAGTGGAGGACTGTTCTGGGGATTGGGTGGTTGCAAGGGAGACAGGAGTGGAGGACTGTTCACACACAGCCAAGGGTAACGGTTTGGATTTTTAAATATCCCAGAAAGTCATATAGAGTTCCAAGCAGATGGGTGAAGGGGGTCTTACTTGCTGTATGCAGAGTGAATTCTGGTCCTGAGAGCTGCTGACTCCTTGGGAATGGGGGAAAGGTAGCACTGGTGAAAAGCAGGTGTTGAGTAAAGTCATCTCACACAGTGAGAAAGGGAATGTAATGTAATGCGATTAATACAAGGAAAGTGTAAGATTCGCTAGGGAGCTTGTGTGTGGAGAAGATCCTCATGAGCAGATAGATGGTACTGAGAAGTGCTTAGTACACAAATGTGAGGGTCTCAGTTCAGTTCCCAGTTGACACCCCCTAGCACAGAAGCTAGGTCTGGCAACATGCAACTGCAGCCTCGCCACTGGGGTGAGACTATCCAAAATGACAAGCTCCAGGCCAGTGAGGTAGAGAAGCAATTGAAGATACCCAGCGTCAGCCTTTGGCTACATCCCCCCCGCCCCCCCAACACACAAATGAGTCTACATGTGCACGTACCCACACAGATGTTTAAGAGAGGGAAATGTTGGGGCACTGAATGATTGTGACTGTACTCACAGATGGCAAAGTTGTAAGGAATTGTGGGGAAGGGTGATGGTAGGTCTGGGTCTACAGTGACAAAAGGAGTGACTGACAAGTGACACTGCAAAGGACCAGGGCTGGTATGAGAGCCTGGTGATTTTCAAAGGATCATCAACTTGAACATCAAAAGAATTGGTGCTGGCGTAGTACACAGCTGCCATCCCAGCATTTGGGAGGCTGAGGCGAGGGTGGAGAGTCCAGCCCAGTCTGGCCTGTAGAGCAGAATCCCTTGTCTGAGATGCCAAAACAATGGAGGATTTGGGTGTTTAGGAGAGAAGTGAAGAGAAGTGGTCTAGAAGCAGCAGCAGGGTGAGGCAGGCAGTCCTGAGACGGCTGCATACGGCAGAGCCAGAAGAGGCATGACAAGGCTAAGCTTGTGAACGTCACAGGCATGTTGAGGCTGAGGGTTGGGATACCCGATGCCAGTTCAGTGCTGGGGGGTTGACATGCACCAGCCCAGTCTCCACAGCACTCTGCCGTCTCTCCCCTCTAGGCACATCCACACCCACTTTTGGGCAGAGCACCCCTGCCTCTGGAGTGGGCACCGCAGGCAACAGCCTCTCCTTTGGGGCAGCCTCAACATCCACCCAAGGCTTTGTTGGAGTCGGGCCCTTCGGTAAGCAGCCGACCTTTGGCCAGTGTGATGCCCTTCCCTTCCCTTCCCTTCCCTTCCCTTCCCTTCCCTCTCCTCTCCTCTCCTCTCCTCTCCTCTCCTCTCCTCTCCTCTCCTCCCCTCACCTGAGGAGGGATGGGGTGGGGTTTGCTGCTGTCAGCATTCCGTGTATGGAGCCGTTGAGCCTTCTCGGGAGATGGAGCATTTGGGAAGTCTCTGGGAATATGTGGGTCTCAGTTCCCTAGGATTTTGCGTTTTGATGGGCTCCTGCCAAGGGCTGCCAGCAGCTTTGGAGGCTCCTGCCAAGGCCTGACTTTGCAGCGTGGAACACAGGCATGTTTTCCGTGGCATCAGCTGCCCTGATGAGGTTTTGTCCACTCTTTCCAGGTTCTGGAGCCCCTTCATTTTCCATTGGCGCCGGATCCAAGACCCCAGGGGCTCGCCAACGGCTGCAGGCCCGAAGGCAACACACACGCAAGAAGTAGCCTGCGGCCTGTCCCCTCCCCACCTTGCCTGAACCTGGACCTCAGCCTGCTAGGAAGAGCCTCAACCCTTGAGTTCCATAAGCAAACCTAGCCCATCACCAGGGCGTAGGCAGCCTGATCCTCCTTGAGGAAGCAGGTGCCCCAGGGAGGGCCAGAAGTCCCCCCACACCTTTACTTGAACAGCACACTGGTGAGGCTGGAGAACTAAAACATCTGTACATAGTGTCTCGCTTCCCTGGCGCTTGTTTAGTGTGTAGCCTAGGCGGCCTCCCTTTTCCTTGAGTGCCATCTCTGCCGGAGGGTGTTGGTGCACATGGATCGGGACTGGGAAACGCATGTCCCTGAGCTTTACCTGCTTGGCTTGCCCATGAGAAGGGGTCTCTTCCTTGGCTCCTTCAGGGGCTCTTTCTCCATTTCTTACTGCTGTTTCACCCATGGTCCTCTGAGAGGCTTACTCTTTACATGACAGTGAATCCTGCTTTGCCTTGGAGGCCCCAGTGGGCACTGCTCCACCCCTTCCTGCCAAGTCTACATGTTTCATCTCTTAAGTCCTCTGCCAGTCCAGCCTTTGAAGGTTGGTGGCTAAAGACTTAAGCTGGCTGAGCCAGGGGAGACCTTTGCTCCAGGAGGAGCCCCAGGGTAGGCAGAAGCCCTGCCGCTGCTGCTTGCTGCCGCCTCATCATTGGCCCGCCACGCCACGGGTCGTTTTGCCTCTCCGGGATTGTATGTTCCAAGCCTTGTCCTGTGTTTGTCTGATGCTCACGTGTGTTGCTCTTTGAATCGAGTTTGGAGGAAGAATTGAATTGTATGTGTGGCGGCATGTTGGTAATGCCGGACTTAATGTCTCAAGCCTCTGGGCCTGACTAATTGAATGCGAAAAGTGGCACCACGGGACAGCCACAGTGCTGACTCCTGAATTTTCAATGTTTTGACTTTAAGGGCTGGCAGCCCAGGAGACCTGGGGCCTGGGGAGCAGAGACCACTCTCCTCTGTTGGTCCTCACCTCCTCCCTCCCTCTCCCCTACCCTAGGCTCAAGCATTTCTTGCCTCTTAGGAGACCTAGACTAACTGACCACACTTGGGGTTCCTTAGTTGTCAAAGGGCCCTCTCATCTCCTTGCAGAACCATACCCTCAGGCCCCGGACCTGGCTGCCATGCCACCTCTTTGGGAGAAGTATGAATGCGTGTGTCTAAATTAAAAGAAAAAAATATTTAAACATTTTTTAACAAAAAAATTTATTTTTGTATTTAAGCTAAATTGCCTTTTAAATTCCTTCAAGCTTGGTTCACTGAGGTGGTTAAGTATAAATGCTGTTGAACAGTAGGGGTTAGCTGTGTAGTTAAGTTATGCCCGTGTGAAGGAGGGGTTTGTGGCTGTCTCCGCAGCTTTGAGGGGCAGAGCTCCTTCTGGATGCATCGTATAAACGTGAATCTTACTTTATAAACAATGTGATGTAGCTGTAAGCAGTCCCTCCCTTTGTGACTGGGGTTGAATGTTTTGTGGTGGGGTTAGACTGGGCCTTGTGGAGCTGAGGAAGCACCTGGGCCTCAAGTCCATGTCTGCCCGTGCTGATGGGAGGATGGGCCTCCCTGCTCAGTCCAAGCCATTGTCTCGGCTGCACAGCAGGCCAGTGCTAAGGACCCCTGATGGAGTCCTGGCAGAGCCTTGGAGTGTGGACAGATTGGTCCCTGCTCGTGCTGGACAGGGAAGAGTTGGGGGCTTCAGGCCACAGACTGAGTCCCCGTGAATCCAACTGGGATTTTTAGTATGAATGTGAGATTGTTCTTGCTTATGTCATTAAGAATAAAACTGTGATCCATCATAGACCTGCATCTGCCTTTTATTTGTGAGGTGAACAAGTCTGCTACGAGGGCTGTCCAGTGAAGGACTTGCAGGCCCAAGCCATCCACTTTGCCCTTCCCCGGCAGGAAGGTGTTGCTGCAGTGTCCGCTGCATGCCTGGCTATGCACTGGAACCAGCTGCTGCTTTTCGCCGTTTCTTTCTCCTTGGGGCTGGGTTAGCAGCAGGTTCAGGTGCCAGTACTTCGGCCTGAAGAGTTGGGCTGGGAGAAGAGGCCAGGTTTGTGGCAGCCCAGGCAGCCAGCACCTCCCTAACAAGCCCAGCCTCTTCCTCCCTCTCACCTTGGCACCTCTGCCCTTTCAAACACAGCAATGAAGAAGCCACCAGTGAGTGTGGTCTCAGGAGAGGCACGGACGCAGTACTCAGCCCCTGGAAATGTGCTCAGACCTCGGTGGGGCCAGGAGGGCAGGACAGGGGCCAACCTGTGGAGGCAGAGGGCTCAGACCCCAGGGAGGAAGCAGCCTGTGACCCCTCAGATTCTGGGGACGCTACTACCTGAAGGTGCCTGCACTTTGCTGCAGAGCCATGCAGACCACATCCTCATTTTCCTCTTGGCAAAGGGAACACGTGGAGTAGACAAGGCGCTGCAGAGAGGGGAAGGCAAGTGCATGGCACAGAGCGCGCTGCTGGAACCCTGCCAGGGCGTGTAAGCGCTCCTTGCTAGGTGCTCCTCCCCCTTGCTCCTCCAGCTGCCGGCTCAGCATACCTAGAGAAAAGACCTTGAATTAGGAAGCTATTTCCCACGGAAACACCCACTTTATAGATGAGAACACTTGCCTGTGGTTAGCAGACCGCTAGCAAATCACAACCAATACCAAAACAAACTAGTAGCCTTCAGCTGATACACTAGGACCATGGCCACGCTAGCCCCCTTCTCACCAGAGCCACTACATGAAGGATCCAGCAAGATGTATTGGACCTGGCTGTAACGCTGCTCAGAGGGAGAAACAGTCAGGAAATCCTTCTCGGCTAACTCGCAGCAGGAGACGCCAGCTCGGGCCAGCAGCGTGGCCATGGCTGCCAGCCGCTTGGCATCCTGGTCGAAAGCAAAGATCTTCCTAAGGAAGCGGGCAGAGGCAGGACAAACTGAGAAGAGAGCATCCAAGGAGGATCAAACTGTAACAGGCATATCAAATCAGGACAACAGGAGAGGTGTGGCTCAGTGGTAGAGCATCTGCCTAGAATGCCCATTGAGGATGAGGGCATAGCTCAGTGGGAGAACTCTTGCCTGCTATATACGAGGTCTTGGGAAAAACCCCCAGTACTACTGGGCAGGAGCAGGCAAATCTCCAAGACAGAGGCCAGCCTGGTCTATCTATACAGTGAGGTCCAGGCCACAAACAACCAAGTACTATAGTGCAAATAAGTTGCTTCCTACAAAGCACAGGCTCTCGACATCATCCTCCCTTCTGCCTCCAGCCAGCACCTACCCCCGATTCTTCAGAAGAGCCGCCACATAACTTGTCTTATTGCCAGGGGCAGCACAGGCATCAATGACATGGGAGCCTGGTGGGGGAGCCAGAAGCATGGCAGGAAGGCAGCTGGCCTGGCAAGGCAGAGATTGGCAAGCAGCGGTGAACACAGCGGGCATTTTCTCATTCTCCCACCCCTTCCTCACCCATCCGCCCTACCTTATCCTGCAGGATGAGATGGCCTGCACGGTACAGCGGGTGCTCATGCAGATCTGTCTGTGCAGGAAACACAAGAAGCTCAGGCAACAAGGAATCCAGAAGAAAGTGTTGCCCCTTGAGGGCCCGTAAGTCTTCCAGGCTGTCACGGAGGAATCACTAGTTAGGTATGTTCGGGCTTTTTGTTTAACTTTTTTTTTATTTATGTGTATGAGTGTACTGTCTGCATGTAGGTTTGGGCATCCGTGTAGTGCAATGCTGCGGAGGTAGAAGAGGGTGTCGGATTCCCCTGGAACTGGAGTTCTCCTGGAATTGGAGTTACAGATGGTTCTCAGCCACCACGTGGGTGCTGGGGATCGAACCCGAGTCCTCTGCAAGAGCAGTCGGCACTCTTTTATTTTTTTATTATTTTTTTTATTTTTGTATGTGTATGAATGTATTGTCTGCATGTAGGTCTGTGCACCCGTGTCATGCAATGCCGCAGAGGTCAGAAGAGGGTGTCGGATTCCCCTGGAACTGGAGTTCTCCTGGAATTGGAGTAACAGACGGTTCTTAGCCGCCATGTGGGTGCTGGGGATCGAACCTGGGTCCTCTGCAAGAGCAATTGGTGCTCTTAACCACTAGGCTATCTCAGCCCAGCAGTCACTCTTAACCGCTAGGCCATCTCTCCAGCCCATCATTTAACTTTTTTATATTTTAGGTTATGAGTATTTTGCCTGCCTGCATGTAAGTGTACCTGTGTTATGCAGTATCCATGGAGACCAGAAGAGGGTATCAGACCCTGGAACTGGAGTTACAGGTGGTTACTAGAACAATGTGGGTGCTGGGAACCAAACCACAGTCCTCTGCAAGACCAACCAGTGCTCTTAACTGGTGAGCCATGTCTCCACCCTGTTCTTTTCTTTTTGGGGGGTCTTTTGAGACAGGGTCTCCCTTTAGTCCCAGCTGGCCTGGAACTTGGCTATGTAGACGAGGCTGGCCTTGAACTAGAGATCCACCTGCCTCTGCCTCTGCCTCCTGAGTGCTGGGATTAAAGGCATGCACCACTACATCAGGACTGTTCTTTTGTTTTTAAGATTTATTCTTTTGGGGGCTGGAGAGATGGCTCAGCAGTTAAGAGCACCGACTGCTCTTGTAGAGGACCTGGGTTTGATTCCCAGCACCCACATGGTGGCTAAGAACCATCTTTAACTCCAGTTCCAGGGGAATCCGACACCCTCTTCTGACCTCTGCAGCATTGCATGACACGGGTGCACCAACCTACATGCAGACAGTACATTCATACACATATAAATAAATGAAATAAATGAAATATAGCCACCTTCTTGTGCTATTTTATTTTCTACTTGTGGTTTGCTATAGGATTGGTAGGGTTATTCAGTCTCCTTTAGGTTTCTCCTTGTCCGCTGTCTAGCCACTAACAATTATTAGACTTTTCTACTTTCAGATGACTTTTAGATTTCACAAGAAAGAGGGAATGTGTTATGTTTGTCTTTCTGTGTCTAGCTTAGTTTACTTAACATAATGTTCTCTACTTCCATCCATTTTGTGGCACCCGACAGGTACATTCCTTACATGGCTGAATGATAAATATTATTATTAAAGAAATAATATTGTATACATATACTACACGTTCTTTAACCACTTATGCCTTCATTTGTCAGTGAACACCTAGATTGGTTCTGTTTGTTAGCTATTATGAACAGTGTTATAATAAACACTGGGATGTGGTTCCCTGATATGCTGATGGCATTTTTCAGCTGTGTATTTGAAAATGAGACAGCTGGGTAGTATGGTAGTTGTGTTTCCAGTTTATAAACTCACTTTGTCATTTTGTGGGGAGTGTAGCAGCACGCCCTGTCATAGTGCTTGTGTGAAGTTCTGAGAAGGACTCGCAGAAATCAGTTCTCCCCTGCCACCATGTGGGTCCCAGGGCTCAAACTCAAGTCCTCAGTCTTGGCTTACAAACACCTTTACCTGTCGAGCCACCAGCCAGACTCTTGTTTTTGAAGAATCTCTACATTCTTTTCTGTAGTGCCTGTTAGGTTTTCTCATCTAAGTACAAAAAAGGTCCCATCGCTAAGAGACATTGCCAGCATTTTCTATAATTTGCTTTTTGAATAATGGTCATTCTGAGATGAGATGACATCTTTTGTGATTTTGATTTCATTTTCTTGATGTCTGGTGAGGGTGAACATTTTTTCATCTACTTATTGACCATTTGTATTTTCTTCTTTGAAAAGTATCNAGATTATTTGCTCATTACTTATTTTTTTTCTTTTTTTTTTTTTGGTCTTTTCGAGACAGGGTCTCCCTGTGCCCCAGTGTCTGGAACTCACTCTGTTAGACAGGCTGGCCTCAAACACACAAAAGTCGCATGCTGCCTCTGCCGCTGACTGCTATGATTAACGGCGTGGCAACCACCACACCCGGCTTTGCTATACTTTTAATTTTTAATGGTTGCTTTGTTGGTGTTTTTATACTTAAGTCAGTTCTGAAATATTCAATAACAATTAGTGACACGAAAAGGATCTGGTAGAAGTTGACAGACATGTTAACTCGTACAACTTGGCATTTTGTTTCATATATCTCAATAATATATGCTCTATGTTGGACAATACTATTCATTACACTTGGATTTCATAAGTAAAATGAACTCCATTAAGTGGAATGCCTCACATTTCATGTTTATACAATGCCCTCAGTCACAAATAGTCAATGTGACGCACTTAATCCTGGATGCCTGGTTACACACACACACACACACACACACACACACATATTACTATATATATATATAAGCTTATACCTATACTAATATATCGCACATATATATGTATGATGATTTTATTTCTATAGCTGCACAGAAGAAAATATCATGTCATTTGGCCAGGAAAATGGCTAGACCTGAAGATTTTTCTGCTAACAGAAATAAGCCAAGATTGTCGAAGAGATATAATTCATGTTTCCTCTAATATGCAGAATCTAAATTTAGAAATACATGACATGAAATAGAAGGGGGGCTGTGAGGTGGCATGGAAGGAAGTCTGGAAAGTTACACAGGCATCAGCACAGATGACTATCCATTGGCATAGGCATGACAACAGTGGTAATAGCCATTATTCTGTATTCTAATTTAAAAAAAGAAAAAATCCTATCGGCAATAAGACCAGAACCATGCAAGATCCTCTCACTTTGATTTTAGGGTAGGACAAGTTTAAAAGTAACAAAATTAATAAGATTCCTTATAGGAACCCCACAACCACTAAACACTGAAGACAAATGCCCTGGGAAACTAGAAAGGTTAGCTCAAAGCAACATTTATTATGCACCTAAGATGGCTCAGTTCCAGCTACAACTGGAGATGTGATTATGCCCAGCACTGTCAAGAGCCCTTGGCTTTGGAACAGGGTCTGGGGTAGTCCTTACTAGCTAGAGAACCTTCAACATCCTGTTCTATTTCTTTTTTTTTTTTTGTCTTTTTTTTGTGTCAGGGTCTTCCTGTTGTAGCCTCAGCTGGCCTGGAACTCCCTATGTAGACCAGACCAGGCTGGCCTTGAACTCAGAGATCTACCTGCCTCTCTCTCCCCAGTGCTGGGATTAAAAGGCATGTGCCATCACACCCAGCTAGACCTTTCTACACAAGCAAAAAACTTTAGCAAGGAATGCTAGCAGATGCCTTTAATCCTAGCACTTGGGAGGCAGAGAGAGAAGCTGGTGTACATATAGAGTTCCAGGCGGGCTGGGACTACAAAAAGACCCTGTCTCAAAACACACACAATGTACAATAAAAACATTGGGAACTGAGGCAGTAACTTTACACACACACACACACACACACACACACACACACACGTGCTTGTAGCCAAGGCTGCAGCAAAATCACGTGATGCAGCACAGACCAGCACTGCAGAAAACACCAGATTCATTATGTGTTTGATTCTGAATTTAATTTTTGGATTCTGTACATTCAGAAAACTACTGTTGCCACAGTTTTGACCTTCACATTCAGTTATGCAAGCCCTGGGGTGTCAACCACAGTCTAAGAAGCTGTAATCTAGACAGAGGAAGGGGAGCAGCTGGGGCTAGAGAACAAATGGGTCACCAGAAGAACAAAGAACAAGAGCCTGGGAGCAGCAGTGTTCAAGGAGTCAAAGTGTTGGAAGGCCAAGCATGGTAGTGCATACCTGTAGTCCTAGCACTAGACTAGAGGTGGGTGGATCTCTGTGAGATCGAGACCAGCCTGAGTCTACACAGCAATTTCAGGTTACAGGTAGATTCTATCTGTGAAATATTGAATGTGACAGGGCTGGAGAGATGGCGTGCTCCTTTTCCAGAGAACCAAGTTTGGTTCACTGCCTGTAACTCCACCTCTGAGGGATCTGACACCCTTTTCAGGCTGTAGAGGTACACACTCACATACCCACAAGCAGAAACACACATACATAACTAAAAATAAATAAATAAAGCCAGGCGTGGTGGCGCATGCCTTTAATCCTAGCACTCAGGAGGCAGATCTTTGTGAGTTCAAGGCCAGCCTGGTCTACAGAGTTCCAGGATAGCTGGGGCTACAGGGAGACCCTGTCTCAAAAAGACCAAAACAATAAATTAAAAAAATAAAATAAATGAATGAATGAATGTTGGGGCTGGAGATGGCTCAGTGGTTAAGAGCACTGGCTGCTCTTGCAGAGGACTCAGGCTCAGTTCCCAGCACCCACATGACAGCTAATCATTTGTAACTCCAGTTCCAGGGGATCCACCGCCCTCATAAACTCCATGGCCAATTGCACAAAGGAAAAAAAAAAAGGTTAGAAAAGTGGAAAAACATCTACAGAAAGCAGTCAACCCCCCACCTCCCCACCTCATTCTCTATTCCCACGGATTCCTGCTTCCCCAGACACCTAGAGAAGTCAAAATTCACAGGTAGGATGCAAAGCTCTCACCTGGAAGCCCGACCTTGGTAAGAGAAACCTTGTCTCTTGAAATAATCTATTACATCCTCAGGGCAGGTCTTGAGAGTGTTCACACGAACAAACCGAGGCACCTGGGAGGCTAGAAACAACAGCAGGTAGTGGGCAGGGAGGTGAGCCCCCCTGAGGTTCTGAACCCTCCTCTCAGCCCCACTGCTCCCTCCAGTTCACCTTGGCCAGGCCTGGATCCCTCTTGCAACAGGTCTTCATTGCGGCTCACACCACGGTGAACCTTGAGCCGGGCCAACTCAGCCTTGAGCCTTGCCTGGTGCCGGCCCAGGAGAGTCTTCCATCTGCCTCCACCCCCTCGAAAGCCCTTTCCCAGCAACAACTCATACACTAGCACCTATACAAAGAAAAAAAGGAATGCAGTAGTTTAGTATTAACAGTGTAAAACTCTACTGTCGGCAACCTATTCAAATGAAATCATGGAGATTCCCTTGCTCCAGATCACCCAAAAAATTAATAGCAGAGTTGAGTGTGGTGGTAAAAACCTGTAACCAAACCCCCCACACCACCACACACACACACACAGACACACACACACACACACACACACACACACACAGCTGGTGTGGTGGCACACTTGGGAGGCAGAGGCAGGCGGATCTCTGAGTACCAGGCCAGCTGGGGATACAGGGAGACCTGTTCTCAAAAAGACAAAAAAAAGAGAACTTAAAAAGGGGCTAACAATGTATCTCTGTAGATAGAGAACCTGCCTACATAGAATCCCCCAGTGAGGGGCTAAGCCTGGCTCAGAGGTAGTGCTCTTCCCTAGCAAACTGGAGACCCTAAATTCAACCGCCCCACACACGCTGTCTCACTCAAAGACTAAGAAAAATATTCAAGATGTCCTACCTCCCAGCCCTGTACCTTTTCCCCAGCAAACCTCTGGACCCCAGCCACCGTGGGCAGCATCGCCTTCCCCTTTTAGGTAGCCTCTGGCCACGGTGCTTTGTTCCTCTATCCTATTATCCTCTATCCCACACCTCACGCAGTGCTCCAAGCCGAGGGCAATTTGTTGCAGCTCATTCGGATCGCAGAGACATGCAGAGCTGGGAGCGCGAGGAGAGCCCGGGGTGCCGCTCACCTTGGCCAGGTGCGGCCGCAGCTTCTTCTCTGCGCGGAGGAGCCCCGCGCTAGCGATCACTGCGTCCAGCACCGCCGAGTAGCGCTGCGTCTCGCACACCAGCGCGTACAGCTGCTTCACGTTCTGTAGGGCCGAGGGAGACACGCTGCACCCCGTGGGACTCGCCTTCCATCCCCATCAAGCCAGGCCCCGCTCCCCCTCCTTCCCTGCACCGCGCCCCCGCTAACCTGGAAGCTGCTCGAATACACTAGCCCCTTGAGGGTGCCCTGACGGCTCTCTACCCCGGCCAGCACAGCCGCCGCCGCCGCGTACAATCCCATGTTCTTGCTTCCGTGCGTCTTTACGGCACTGTCGCAAAAGTTCAGGCCTGCCTTATAGCTGCCGCTACGCGCATCACGGCAGGACATCCGGGGTCAAAGGGCACTGGGCTTTTCTCTAGGTTCAGTGGTACCTGATTGGCTTCCATCCCACCAATTAAATAAAAAGTAATGCTAGGCTGGGCGTGGTGGTGCACGCCTTTAACCCCAGTACTCCTGAGGCAAAAGCAGGTAGATCTCTGTGAGTTCAAGGCCTACCTGGTCTACATAGTGAGTTACAGGGCAGCTGAGGCTACAGGGAGACCCCATCTCAAAAAAGCAAAAAAAAAAAAAAAAAAAGAGAAAGAAACATCACATTTATTGTCTTTAATAGAAGCTTGAATGTCGCAACAGTAAGGATGAAGAATGTATGGGAGCATTTCTGGCCTCTGCTGGAGTTAGGAGGCACCGGGCTAGTTGAGTGGATGCTGGACCCCCGCAAGGCTAAGCACACAACACACCCCTAGGTACCTGGTGGAGAAGGGACTATATTCCCCACCGGAGATGAACCTTGTGAGACTCATCAGAGCCCCTGGAATCCTTGTGCCTGGCAAGATGGAGCAATGGGCAGACAGCACCAAGACAGCCTACAGCTTGAGGGGCCGTGAGGATGTGAGGTGGCCAGGCCCACTAGGTGGGGCCAGTACCATGGGAAGGGAGTTGCTGCTCCTCTCGTGCCAGCATGTGTCCAGGATGGGGTAGAGCTTTCCCTGAAAGTCAGCCTGGAAGGTGTAGAGTGGCCGCAGGTCATCAGGGCGGTCAGCATCAAAGAATGTGAGCTCTCCCTGCTCATAGTGTAAATAGACACCTACTCGGTGGGGGTGGCCGGACACAGGCAGTGGCACCCGTGGGCAGCCAAAAGCCTCATACACCCTGCCCTCCTTCAGGCCGATCAGCCACACACCATGCTCTGGAGACTTGTTTAGCTTGCCCTTGCGGCTGGTTGTGCCCTTGATGACCCCTAGACGCCAGTCGCTCTTGCTGCCCACCACCACCTCCCAGTAGTGGCGACCCCAAGAGAAGCCCCGACTGGCCAGGACACAAGTACTGTAGTCAAATCCTTCTGGCTGGCTGGCACGTCTCTGGGCCAGGAGACCACACTGCACCACTGTGTTGCCTTTAGAGAGCTCCAGGAGTGGGTGGGCAGTGGCTGGGTCCAGCTTGAGAGATTCTGGAGCTGGGAGAGAGATCAGAGAAGTCTGTGATTAGGTCTAGAGAAGTTGTGACTCTGCCCAGGAGGGGATGGTAAGCTCTGAGCCCCTGACACAGGGGAGATGTGCTTGTTCCGGGTCTGTTTCCCCAGGGCTTGGAAGGTGCAAGCAAAGGGCTGTATCACCCAATGGATGGATGGATGGATGGATGGATGGATGGATGGATGGATGGATGGACAGATGGGATAGACATGGTTAAATAGATAGATGGGTGTGTGAGTGGATGGTATGTGCTAGTGGATGAAGGGATGGATGCATGCATGAGCTATGTAAGTGGATGAGTTAATGCCTGCATGGATGGATGGATGGATGGATGGATGGATGGATGGATGGATGGATGGATGGGATAGGTGAATGAATGGACATATGGGATGTGTCAGTGGATGGATGCATGAATGGGTGGATGGATGGGTGGATGGGATGTGTGAATGGATGGATGCATGGATGGGTTGTGTCAGTGGAGGGATGCATCAGATGGTCACTATGAGCACAGAAATTGAGAAAGGAGAGATGTAGGCCTGGATGACTACTGCAGCTGTAGGTACTTATGGAATGACTTAGAAGATGGCCTGTAAAAAAAAAAAAGATAGCCTGTAGTGGGTTCTGCTCAATGCTCCAGGATTTCTGACAAAAACTTAACCACTGCTTCATTTGCTAGCCCGATAGCCATTCTATGACATGCTGTCCCAGTCCCCTTTCTGCTAACTAAAAGTTACTTGACTTCAGAAATGTGCAGATAAGGGGCTGGAGAGATGGCCTAGCGGTTAAGAGCGCCGACCGCTCTTACAGAGGACCCGGGTTCGATCCCCAGCACCCACATGGCGGCCGAGAACCGTCTGAAACTCCAATTCCAGGAGAACTCCAGTCCCAGGGGAATCCGAGACCGTCTTCTGACCTCCGCGGCATTGCACGACACGGGTGCACAAACTTGCATGCAGACAGTACATTCATACACATAAAGAAATAAATAAAATTAATAAAAAAAATTAAAAAAAAAAAAAAGAAATGTGCAGATAAGACTCTTTACTCATAGATTACAGTTTCTTTTTCATACTCACCCTCCCCCCCTTTTTTGGTGTTTTTGAAACAGGGTCTCCCTCTAGCCCCAGCTGGCCTGGAACTAGCCCTGTAGACCAGGCTGGCCTTGAACTCAGAGATCCACCTGCCTATGCCTCCAAGGGCTGGGATTAAAGGTGTGTGCCACCACACCCAGTTTAAAGATGGTTCTTAGCCACCAAGTGGGTGCTGGGAATCGAACCTGGGTCATCTTGCAAGAGCAGTCGGTGCTCTTAACTGCTGAGCCATCTCTCCAGCCCCCGTACTCACCCCCTTTTATACTGAGACAAGGTCTCATAAGTTGCCCAGGATGGCCTGAAACCTGCAGTCCTCCTGCCTCAGCCTCCAAATGTAAGGAATATGTATGAACACACTCTCTTCCTCTATCCCTCCCTCTCTGCCTCCCTTCCTTCCTCTCCCTCTGTCATACACACAGAGAAAGAGAGAGAGCAATTACTTCATTTGTTTAATCAGCCTGAGTCACAGCTGAGCCCAACAGAGCTGCCTAATGGAACCAGCCTCTCTCCCCTGTCCCTTGTGACACCCTCTGAGTTCTCTGTATGCTCCCTGGTGCCGTCAATAAGTTAGAAGGATAAAAATTTGGGGCTTCACCTGGCAGAACTTTCCGGAAGAGCCTCTTCCACACAGTCAGCTTGATGTCAGCCTGGTGCAGGCCTGGCTTGAAGGAGATGGGGCTGAACATGCTTTCCAAGGGCCGGGCCTGCTGCAGCTCTGCCCTGCATGCAGTACATTCCAGTGATTAGACAGCTCTGTGTCCACAGCCTCACCACACACACTTTCCCATGTGGGAAACCACAGAGCCAAATCCACCCCTCAAGCCATGCACTCATCCATCATTCCCTCCCTTCATGCCCCCTTCCTTAGATTTGGGATGTGGCTTCCTAGAATTGGGATATTGCCTAGCAGTCATTATGGTTTGAATTTTAAATGTTCTCCCCAGGCTCCTGTTTTGAAGCTTGTTTCCCAGCTGGTGGTGCTATTTAGAAGGCGATGGCACCTTTTAAGTGGTGGGGCCTGGCTGGTAGAAGTAGGTCACTATGAGCAGGCCTTTAAAGGTTATACCCACCTCTGGCTTCAGCCTTATCTCTCTACTTCCTGTCTGCTACCAAGTGATCAAATCTCCACTCTCCGCTCCTGCTGCCATAGACCATGACACTTTCCTGGCTGTGATGGAGTGAAATCCCTCTGAAACTGTGAACCAAAATAAACCTTTCCTCCCTTAAGTCATTTCCAAAAGGTGCTCTGGTCATAGCAACATAAAAGTAACAAATACATTGGGTTTGGGCATAGCTGCTTGCAAACTGGTTTTACATGAAGGATGCTTGTACTCATTACTTATTACTTATTGTTGAAAAAAAGTAATAAATACAGCGGTTGTTCACAGAGCACTAGTCTAGAGAACCAACAACTTTCTTCTTCTTTTTTTTTTTTTTTTTTCTTATTTGGGGAGGAAATGGTTTATTCAGCTGACATCTCCTGGGTTGCAGTTCATCACTCAGGGAGCCCAAGGCAGGAACTCAGGGCAGGAACCTGGAGGCAGGAGCTGAAGCACAGGCCATGGAGGAATGCTGTTCACTGGCTTGCTCCTCTGGCTCATGCCCAGCCCACCTTCTTATACGGTACACAACAACCTGCCCAGGGTGGCACTACTCATTGTGGGCTGGGCCCAACCACTTTCTTCTAGGAACTTGTTAGAGATGCAGATTCTTGGGCTCTGCCCCAGACCTGCTGCTCAGAAACTGATCACCTTGGGAAAATTCATGTTATCAAGTGATCTAGTTGTTAGTCATAGCTGGGGAGGATTCTGCTCCAAGAGCAGCCACACAGATTCTCTGTCCATTCAGTTTCCAGACCCCACATGAAAGCTTACAACCATCAATAACTCCAGTTCCAAGGGATCTGGAACCCTCCTCTGGCTTCCATGTGCATACACATGCCAAATGCGTGCGAGTGCACACACACACACACACACACACACACACACACACCAAGGAGACCCCAATTAACAGGGTCTGGAGAAGGCTGAGGAACTATGGGGTTTGCCAATACTAGGAACATGGATTCACTTGCCTCTGAAGGGCCACAGGCTGTTAGGCCCTTCATTCCAGTATTACCTGCTCACGCGTTTGTCTCCCCTTCCTCATGTATTGTAAGTTACTCCCCAGCAACACCAAGCTTCTCATCACACCCTACAGTCTGCACACTACCTCACCCCATTTCTCAAGATGACTCCCCACTCTTGCCAGCCTGCAGATTTCAGCTTTCTCAGCTGTCATCTGTATGTCTTTATCAGTCCCCAGATCCCACCTCTTCCACAGTGCTTCCATAACTTGAGGGAATGTCTGTGCCATAGCTACCCACTGTCAAAGCCACATGTAGGCAACTCATTGGGTTAGACCAAATGGTGGAATCAGTATAAACGAGATGTTGTGCCCACAGCCACTAGGCACTGGCTGACCTCTCCCCCCTAGTAACTCCATCTGAGGTTTTACCTGGAGGCCATGGAGTGGAACTTCTGGAAGAAAGAGAGCAAGAGAAGCAGGTTACAACTGTGTGGAAACAACCATTGTGGAGAAGAGAGCTGGGGATCTCTTCACAACAGTTGTGCAGAAGAGACCTGGGGATCACGCTGTCCACTCACCTGAATGAACTCATGGTGATTCTCAGTGCCAAACTGCTCCAGCACCTGCTCAGCCTGGGCCAGCCGCTCCTGAGTGACCTGAGCCTGTTCCAGCTGCATGTCCAGGGAGGCCACCAGGCCACGAGTGTGCCCCTCGACCCCCTCCAAGCATCGGGCCTTCTCCTCATCTACCAGGTGGTGCAGCTCCTGGAACTCTCGACGGATCACCCAGCTAAAGACATCGGACTCATTCTAGGACAGAGAGGCCAAACGCTGCAGTCACAGCTGAGCTACCTGGGGGAGGGATGAGGATTGAGAGACCCCAGGGCCTTGCTGTCCTGACCCATCCGGATGGGGGCTGTTCCTACCGGCTAACGGGATGAATGGCAGCAGGGGGTTCATGCTGTGACCGAGGAGCCCTGGCTCACAATAGCCAGTTATTGTATTTTATTATTATTTTTGCAATACTGAGTCTAACCCTAATCTTTAGGGGTTTTGTGGGCTTTTGGGTTTATTTGTTTTGAGACAGGGTTTCACTATACAGTCCTGCTGATATGGAATTTACTTTGTAGACCAGGCAGGCCTTGGGCTCACAGAGATCCACCTGTCTCTGCCTCCCAGGTGCCGGAAGTAAAGGTGTGACCCACCACACCAAGCCCTGAGCTTTTTATTTGTTTTATGGATATGAGTGCCTTTCTTGCATGCATGTAAATGCACCCATGCAGTGCCCACAGAGGCCAGAAGAGTGTTAGATACCCTGGAACTGGAGTTACTGATCATTGTTAGCCGCCATGTGGGTGCTGGGAACAAAACCCAGGTCCTATGGAAGAACACAAAGCTCTTAAAGCCTGAATCATCTCTCTGGGCATAGAACCCTAAACTTATTCTAAAACCCTAACCCTAACATAGCTAAACTACTGTATAGTCCTGGTTGGTGTTTTTAAATGTGGAGTCATGCTTGCTTTGGAACTTGATTAAATTGTTTTGTGGTTTTTTTTTTTTTTTTTTTTTTTTTTTTGGTACTTTTCGAGACAGGGTCTCCCTGTAGGTCCCAGCTGCCTGGAACTCACTCTGTAGACCAGCTGCCTTGAACTCACAAAGGATCCGCTCATGCCTCTGTGCTCCCGAGTGCTGGAATTAAAGGACACGCATCCACCAAATGGGGGCCGTGGCTTTTGATTGTAATATATTTGTGTGATTCGGTAGGTGGAGGAATGGGGTAAGGCAAATAGGACGCGCGGTCTTCAGGGGGCCGGAGTAGCGATGGCAGGGGGAAGAGGCGGCGGTGGAGGGAGA
Source organism: Rhizomys pruinosus (assembly GCA_009823505.1). Lineage (NCBI taxonomy): Eukaryota > Metazoa > Chordata > Mammalia > Rodentia > Spalacidae > Rhizomys > Rhizomys pruinosus. The sequence continues at coordinate 1,004,116 of VZQC01012424.1, forward strand.
TGGCGGCGCGCGAAGAGGGCGAGAAGAAGGAGACCGTGGAGAAAATTTGGTTAGACATTAGACTCGCAGCTCCGGAGTCTGCAAGAGAGAACACAAGGCGCGACGTCGATAAGGCCCGGGAAGTGGAGTTAAAGACAGTTCTCAGCCGCCATGTGGGTGCTGGGGATCGAACCCGGGTCCTCTGCAAGAGCAGTCGGCGCTCTTAACCGCTAGGCCATCTCTCCATCCCCGGCTTTATTTTTTTTATGTGTATGAATGTACTGTCTGCATGTAGGTTTGTGCACCCATGTGGTACAATGCCGCGGAGGTCAGAAGAGGGCGTTGGATTCCCCTGGAACTGGAGTTAAAGACAGTTCTCAGCCGCCATGTGGGTGCTGGGGATCGAACCCAGGTCCTCTGCAAGAGCAGTCGGTGCTCTTAACTGCTAGGCCATCTCTCCAGCCCCTGGATCATGTTTCAATGTCTACCTGAGTCATGGTTTGACTTTGCTAAGCCATGCTTTGCTTTCAACTGGGTCAGTTTGGCCTTTGCCAAATCATGGTTTGTCATTTTGCTGAGTGATAATTTGCTGTTGTGCTGAGTCATGGTTGAACCTGTGTTTTACAGAGTCATCACTTGATATTTTTGATGAGTCATTGGATATCTTATAAAGTCTATCTCTGGGGCTGGAGAGATGGCTCAGCAGTTAAAAGTGCTGACTGTTCTTGCAGAGGACCTGGGTTGGATCCCCAGTACCCACATGGCGGCTAAGAACCATCTTGAATTCAGTTCCAGGGGAATCTGACATTCTCTTCTGACCTCCGCGGCACTGCACAACACAGGTGCACCAACCTACATGCAGGCAGTACATTCATACACATAAAAAAATAAAGTGGGGCTGGAGACATGGCTCAGCGGTTAAAAGAGCCAACTGCTCTTGCAGAGGACCTGGGTTGGATTCCCAGCACCCACATGGCGGCTGAGAACCATCTTTTTTTTATAATTTTTTTTTTTTGTCTTTTCGAGACAGGGTCTCCCTGTAGCCCCAGCTGTCCTGGAACTTGCTCTGGAGAACCATCTTTAACTCCAGTAGGTTTGTGCAGCCGTGTCGTGCAATGCCCCAGAGGTCAGAGGAGGGTGTCGGATTCCCCTGGAACTGGAGTTAAAGATGGTTCTCCAGTTCCAGGGGAATCCGACACCTTCCTCTGACCTCTGCGGCATTGCACGACACGGGTGCACAAACCTACATGCAGACAGTGCATTCATACACATAAAAAATAAATAAAAAATTTAAAAAGTCTATCTCTATGTGTGATTGTTTGTATATGATATGTCTGTGCTTTTTTATTTTTTGTTTTTGTTTGTTTGGTTTGGTTTTTGTTTTTGGTCTTTTTTTTTATTTTATTTATTTCTGTATGTGTATCAATGTACTGTCTGCATGCAGGTCTGTGCACCTGTGTCGTCCAATGCCGCGGAGGTCAGAAGAGGGTCTCAGATTCCCCTGGAACTGGAGTTCTCCTGGAATTGGAGTTTCAGACGGTTCTCGGCCGCCATGTGGGTGCTGGGGATTGAACCCGGGTCCTCTGTAAGAGCGGTCGGTGCTCTTAACCGCTAGGCCATCTCTCCCTGTTTTTGGTCTTTTTGAGACACGGTCTCCTTGTAGTCCCAGCTGGCCTGGAGCTCACTATGTAGACCAGGCTGGCTTTGAACTCGCAGAGATCTGCCTGTCTCTGTCTCCAGGTTGTTGGATTAAAGGAGTGCACTCCCACCTTCAGCTTTACTTTTTTTTATGTGTATAAGTGTTTTGTAAGTACACTGTGTCCTGCATACCCTTGGAGGCCAGAAGAAGACATCAGATCTTCTGGAACTGGAGTGAATCAGATCTGCTGGAACTGGAGGTACAGATAGTTAGCCTCATTTTGGGTGCCGGGAACCAAACCCAGGAATTCTGCAAGAACAGCCAACGTTCTTATCCACTGAACCATCTCTCCAGCCCCTTGTTTATTTTTTATATTGTTAACATGACACCAAATTGGCTTATAAGTTCAAGGTCATATAAACTTATTTGGCCAAATCCTTTTTAGTCTAGCATGTTACTGAAAACAGAAGTAAAACATAAATGCAACGAAATAGTCTTAGTGAGAATGTCGGTGGCTTGCTTGTGTCTTAGTTCTGGTTCTACACGATGATCCAGGATCCTATTCCCTGCAGGGAAATAACCTGGCTCAGGACGGCTGCTGGCTGAGGTGCACCCTCACCTCACGGACAAATGTCTTCCTCTTGGGGCGGGGGGGTTGATCCTTCTAGGATCTTGAGACAGTCACTCATCTCTATAGTTCCAGCTTTCCTTAAGTAACTAATATACTTACCTGCAAAATAAGCAAATGACTCAAAAAAGAACTCAGACGCCAAGACTTTATCCTACTTTGGCAAACTCATAAACCTAAATAAAGCCAGACCTGATGGTACACACCTTTAATTCTAGCACTCGGGAGGCAGAGGCAGGCGGATCTCTGTGAGTTCAAGACCAGCCTGGTCTACATAGCGAGTTCCAGGCCAGCTGGGGCTACAAGGAGACCCTGTCTCAAAAAGACCAACAAACAAACAAACAAATAAAAAGGAAATGCTTTTTTTTTGTCTTTTTGAGACAAGGTCTCCCTGTAGCCCAGCTGTCCTGGAACTCGCTCTGTAGACCAGGCTGGCCTTGAACTCACAAAGATCCGCTTGCCTCTGCCTCCTGAGTGCTAGGATTAAAGGCATGTGCCACCACACCCAGCTAAGAAGTTTCTAAATGTTTGTTAACTACTTAACAAATTGGTTAATTTAGATTTGTTAGTTAAAAAACTATCCTGGGAGCTGGGCGTGGTGGCGCATACCTTTAATCCCAGCACTCAGGAGGCAGAGGCAGGGGCATCTTTGTGAATTCAAGGCCAGCCTGGTCTACAGAGCAAGTTCCAGGACAGCTGGGCTACAGGGAGACCCTGTCTTGAAAAGACAAAAAAAAATTATCCTGGGGCTGGAGATAAAGCTCAGAGGCTTAAATCACTTGGTACTCTTGCAAAGGACCAGAATTGGGTTCCTGGACCCATGTTGGACAGCCTACATGGAGTCCAACACTATCTTCTGAACTTCACAGACACTGTATTCATGCATATGTGTTCACATAGATACACACACATATATACATATTTTTGGGTCTTTTTGAGACAAGGTCTCCCTGTAGCCCCAGCTCTCCTGGAACTCACTCTGTAGACTAGGCTGGCCTTGAACTCACAAAGATCAGCCTGCCTCTGCCTCCCAAGTGCTAGGATTAAAGGCAGGCACCACCATGCCCAGCTATTCACCTGTATTTATAACTAATAGATATTAAAGACATAAAATATATGTTTTCTGGGGCTGGAGAGATGGCATAGCGGTTAAGAGCGCTGACTGCTCTTGCAGAGGACCCGGGTTCAGTCCCCAGAACCCACATGGCGGCCGAGAGCCGTCTGAGACTCCAATTCCAGGAGAACTCCAGTTCCAGGGGAGTCCAACACCCTCTTCTGACCTCCGCAGCGTTGCACGTCACGGGTGCACAGACTTGCATGCAGACAGTACATTCATACACAAACGGAAATAAATAAAATTAAAAAATAAATAAATAAATAAAAATAAAATTTAAATAAAATATATGTTTTCTATTTATGAGATAGATTCCTGTGTTTTCAATGATATATGAAGTTGTTCTATTAGGAATAGGAATAGTATTAGTTTACAAAAACGTACTTAAGGAAAAAAGGTCAAGATATTTTGTTGATAGTTTCTACTGAGTTTGTCAAGCCTCTGATTAGGAAACAGAATCTTAACAGAGACAAGGTTTGTTGTTTTTGTTTTTGTTGTTTTTTTTTTTTTTACTTAAAGCTACAGTCTTTATTGCCAAGTACTAATTATTTGACAATTTAAGGAAAAAGAAAACTGAACCTAACTACGGAAGGGTTGGAAGAACTTTACATAATCCCTGCAATTAGTACTGTTTCATAACTCTCTAAGTTTCACTTGGATTTAACAAAAAAGATCTGTTACTTTACAAACATTTGAAAAAGGAACTTGTCATTTCTCAAACTACAGTCTTCACATCAGTAGATTCACACAGCTGACTTTATGATGAAATCTTTCAACTTTCATCCATCTTCTTCCTTCAAAGTTTTTGACAATAACAGGGGCATAAGTGACGGTCAAACACCACTCCTTTCTTCTGGCCCAATTTCCGGCATAGCTATCCCTTCCAAGTCGGCCGTTAGATTTTTTATTTCATCACGAACAGAACTTCTAAAACAATCCTCAATATCCTAAAGTTTCTTCAAGTATTGTTCAAATAACTCCTTAAATTCTTTCATTTTCCACATCTGAGCAAATTGAAATTGTCCAAGAAGGTTTCACTGCACTTCAAGCAAACTCGTCAGTCGATCTCTGTGACAATTCACTTGCTCTGCACCTCTATTCCACATCATACTCAGAGTCAAAAATACCTGAGAAAAGTCTTCATATAATTTCTGCCTTTCCTGGCCCTGGAGGTGAATGAAATTGTCAACCTTTGGCTCTGTGTTGGAGGCAGTAGCAGTGACATCCAGTTCAGATTTCATTTCTCTGTCATCAAGTTTGACACTGGGCCCTTTAATGACATATTATCCTCATAAACCTTCACTGTTAAGTCAATATGCTTAAATCACTACAGTGGTATTGGCCAGGCTTGGTGGCACAGGCCTTTAATCCTAGCATTTAGGAAGCAGAAGCAGGCAGATCTCTGTGAGTTCAAGGCCAGCCCCATGTACAGAGTGAGTTCTAGGACAGCTGGGGCTGCAAGGAAACCCTGTCTCAAAAAGACAAAAAGAAAATAATAATAAAATAAAATAAAGATATTTTCTTTATTCCTATCCATCACACTAAATTCAGCATGTCCATTCCCTCAATTTGAAAATGGATACTTCCTCTTTAGATTTTACACTACCCTGTAGATCACAGCTTAGGATATTTACCAAGACTTACAAATCAAGGGAACTTAATTTCTTTATGACCAGGCATTTCTACAGTCTAAATTAAATGTGTCCTCCAGTTCAAGCACACATTAAGAAGCATTTTTGGAGAACAGTATATAACGCACAAAGTATTCCATGTAAAGATGTGCAAAGGCTCAGTGATTATTGTTTAGCAATATGAACGGATTCTATTTAATCTACCTATTGAGGCTTTTAGACAAATATGATAAAATAACAGAGGAAAAAGAAACTGAGCTCTAGATAACTCTTCTGTGGCACTGTGAACGGATCCAGGGCCTTGAGCATCCTAGGCGAGTGCTCTCCCACTCAGATATATCCCCACATTGTTCCTGGACAATTTCTAAATGGGACTGTACCAGAGCCGACCTCTGAAGTAGCTCCGACTTCTGCTGAGTTGGAGATCTAGCACAGTTCCTGTTACCAGTATCAGGCACAGCACGTGAAGGCAGGACACATTCTGAGCATACAATGCTCACAGGCTAACAATGTTGACCTTAGCTCCCCAGTGCATGTGCTACTTTACCACCTGAAGTGCCGGGAGCTGCTTGAGAGGGTTTGTTCCTTAGCACCCCACTGCAGAAAACACGAAGGAGATAAGCATTCAAATGGACTAAAAGGAAAATTCAAAACCTGACACTAAAAACAGATATGTCACTTACTCTGGAACAAACTGTGGAATACAGAAAATTTCATTGATTTTTCTAAGGCCTCACAGTGTATTTTATTCTTTATTTTATTTTTTTTATGTTTTTTTAATTGATGCTTTGTGTATTTCATACATCATTTTCCAATTCAGTTTAGGCATATTTCCCTTTCCCTTCCCCCCACCCTGAGACAAGGTTTATTTTAAAATGTGTTTTTATCAGTCTTTATCTAAGTGTTACATAACAGCTAAGTTTTAAAGCACTATTTGTTCTTCAATGGTACTATAACTGACCTTCTGAGTGCTCAACAACTATATATGGAAGCCAAAGCCAATAAGGCTAGAGGACTAAGAGGACAGGCAATATTTTGTCTCCATGCCCCCAGGCCAGCTAGGTTCCAGGGGACAAAGGGTCCTGTGGCTCAGGTGAGTCACCCATCCTCTTGATCAGAGAGGGCTACAGAGACACAGAGGTTGGACTCTAACATTGTACATTCTGAAAATAAGAGGGTCAGCACAAAGGGAAACATCCTCGGTGCTTCTAAGGAAAGCCATATGGTCAGGAAGAACCCAACCCATCCCAGCAGATGGCCTGACCGGTGCCAGGAACTTCCACCAATACCCTAAAAGTAACCCCCAAGGACCCCCAAATGACCTTGACAATGAAAATTAAATTGGGGTTTGGGGCTGGGGGCATGTCTCAGTGATTAAGAGCACTTGCTGCTTTTCCAGAGGACCAAAGTTCATTCCCAGTACTTGCATTGGGTAGCTCACAACCACCTGTTACTCCAGCTTCAGGGGACCAATGCCCTCTTCTGATCTCTGCAGGCACCTGCACACACACACACACACACACACACACACACACACACACGTAGAAATAAAAGCTTTAAGGGGGGGAGGCTAGAGAGATGGCTCAGTGGTTAAGAGCCCATGCTGCTTTTCCAGAGGACCCAAGTTCATTCCCAATACCCATATCAGGTGGCTCACAACCACCTGTAAACTCCAGCTCCAAGGGGCTAAGGCTCTTTTCTGACCTTTGTAGGCACCTGCACATACACAAGTGCATACATAGATGCAAATAAAATAATAAAAAGTAGTGGGTGCAGGGATGCCTCAGTGGTAAGAACATTGGCTGCTCTTGCAGAGGGCCTAGATTCAGTGCTCAGCACCCACATGGTGGCTCACAGCCACCCCAAAGCTCCAGTTCCAGAAGTTCTGACCTCCATAGGCATGGAACACACAAAACATTTAAAAATAATATTAAAATTGGGCTGGAGCGATGGCCTAGCGGTTAAGAGCGCCGACCGCTCTTGCAGAGGACCTAGGTTCGATCCCCAGCACCCACATGGCGGCCGAGAGCCGTCTGAAACTCCAATTCCAGGAGAACTCCAGTTCCAGGGGAGTCCGACGCCCTCTTCTGACCTCCACGGCATTGCACGTCACGGGTGCACAGACTTGCATGCAAACAATACATTCATACACATACGGAAATAAATAAAATTTTTTAAAAAATTAAAAAAAATAATATTAAAATTAACATTTGCCCACATGCATAGTTTTAGCTTTTAATTTATTAATTCTTATTTTATATGTGTGTTTTTCCTGCATGTATTAAGGTTCACCCATGTCATGCAATGTCCACAGAGGCCAGGAGAGGGTAGCAGATCCCATGGAACTGTAGTTACAGATGGTTGTTAGCTGCCATTGTGGGTACAAGGAGCTGAACCTGGGTCCTCTGCAAGAGCATCCAGTGCTCTTAGCCACTGGGCCATCTCTCCAACCCCACATACATGGATTTAAACACCCACTGAAAAGGTATAGCCAAACATTAAAGTGCTTGCTAATAATATAAATGGAAAAGTAGACTAGACTAGACTAGACTAGACTAGACTGTAGGAAAATGAGTAAGGCCTTACACCTCCCCATTAAACTGTAAGTACGAGCTACTGGCATGCCAAGCAGGACAATCACAGCCATTCCAGCTACAACCAGATTAAAGGACTCTCATGCTTTTCTTAACTTCAAGCATTCCTATCATCCTTAAGGCTGAGGAGAAGAACTGAATCAGACCACACATGTTATTACCTTCCTCTTCCACTAGCTCCCAATGCTGAAGGCTTTCTGTCCAGGATTTTGCTCTGAAGTAGACCATGACAGACCGCCAAGGTCAAACAGATGCAGGTGGCACCAGGGTGTAGAGGACAGTCGGGCTCCACCTTTGGGGTGTTTACCTCCGGGACTCCAGTCCTGCCTTATCTCAGCTCTAAAGGACACCAAGAACCCAAGCCAACTTGAAACCAGTCCAGACAAGAGAACTGGGCTCCCTTATATGGAATGGGACTTTCCCCAGTCACCCTGGAATGCTTTGAACTTGGCTTTGGAAGGTACCTTTTTTGTAAATGGCAAATTAGAAAAGGGCTTGCTGGGAACATGGTTCAGTGCTAGGATCGTGTGCTTGCCTTGCATACACAGGGTTCTTCGGTGACCTCCAGAACAGCAAAAATAAAACAAAAAAACCCCCAGTAAATTGGGAACAGTAACATAGCTCAGCAGTAGAGCAATCGTATAGAATCCCCAGTGAGAGACTTGGGAGGTTGCTCAGTGCTAGAGTACCTGCCTAGAATCCCCCAGTGAGGGCTGGAGTGTGGCTCAGTGGTAGACTATCTGCCTAGAATCCCCCAGTGAGGGTCTGGGGGTATGGCTCAGTGGTAGACCACCTGTCTAGAATCCCCCAGTGAGAGGGACTGGGGTGTGGCTCAGTAGTAGAGCATCTGCCTAGACTTCCCTGGTGAGGGGCTGGGGTGTGGCTCAGTGGTAGAGCACCTGCCTATATGTGGCTCAGCAGTAAACACCTCTCTCTAGCCTGCGTGATATTCTGGATGCCATTCCCAGCACTACATACACCAGCATGGTAGGGCACATATGTAACCCTAGCACTCAGGAGGTAGACACAAAATGATCAGAAGGAAGTTCAAAGTATTCTTGGATATATCGTGAGTTCAAGGCCCGCAGAGGCTACATGAGACCCTGTCAGAAAGGGAACAGAATGGGAAGGGAGAAGGGAAGAGAGAACTGAGTTCTGTAGGAAATTGGAGGGTAGCTGGAGCCAGGACTCCAGGTAGAGGGAAGGTACTCACAAGGATCCTGGTCCTGTTGTTCACCAGTTTGGCAATATGCTCCTCTACCTTCCTCTGTTCCTGCTTCAGGTCAGAGATGCGGGCTGCAAGCTCCTCCTGGGGGTGACATGCCAAGTCCTGTGAGCAGCGAGCCCATCGCCCTTCTCCTGCAGCCCAGAACCTCTCCCTTCTTGGGAGGATCCCACTGACTGTGATGACAGTGGAACCGGACTCCAAACAGGGGAAGAGTATTCAAGGAAGCCAGGCACAGTGGTGCACGACTTTAATGCCAGCACTTGAGAGGCAGAAGCACGTGAATCTCTGTGAGATAGAGGCTAGCCTGGTCTACACAGTGAGTTTCAGTCCAGCTAGGGGTACAGGGAGACCCTGTCTCAGAAAATAGGGGCTGGAGAGATGGCTCAGTGGTTGGGAGCACTGGCTGCTCTTGCAGAAGATCCGGGTTCAGTTCCCAGCATCCACATGGTAGATAACAACCATCCATCCATCGCCTCAGTGCCAGAGGACATAATGCCATCTTCTGGCCTCCCCAGGCAGACATGGGTACACTCACATACATGCATGCAATACACTCATACACATATGGCGGAGGTAATAAATAAAATATTTTTTAAAAAATAAATTACTCGCTGGGCATGGTGGTGCACACCTTTAATCCTAGCACTTGGGAGGCAGAGGCAGGCGGATCTTTGTGAGTTCAAGGCCAGCCTCGTCTACCGAGTGAATTCCAGGACAGCTGGGGCTACAGGGAGACCCTGTCTCGAAAAGACCAAAAAAAAAATTTTTTTTTTATTTAAAAAATAAATTAATTAATAAACTAATGGTATTCAAGGAAGATAGATGTAGCAGTTCAAACCTGTAATTCTAGCACTCAGGAGACTGAGGCAGGAATTCAAGGCTAGCTTGGGCTATATATAGTCAGACAGTGTCAAAGAATGAAAAGGAAGAGAAAGGGGAAGTCTGGATGGGAAGGGAGGGAAAGAGGAAGGAAAAGGAAAGGAAAGAGGAAGGAGAAAGAAAAGAAAGAGGAAGGAGAGGGAAAGGAAAGGAGAGAAGAAAAGAGGAAGGAAAGAGAAGGGAAGGAAGGGAAAAAGAAAGGGAGGGAATGGAATGGAAGGGAAGTACATTAAGGAGAGAGTAAGAGGCAGAAGAGAAAGCTCAGTGGTTAAGGGTGCTCATTGCTCTTCCAGAGGACCTGAGTTAGGTTCCCACCACTTACACTGGGCAGCTCACAACCACCTGTAAAGAAAGTAAAGGGCTGGAGGCTCCCTGGTTAAGAGCAGAGGACCTGAATTCAAATCCCAGCATCCATGTTGGGCAATTCATAACTGCCTATAACTCCAGTTTCCAGGAAGCTGACACCTGGCCTCTGGGGGCACTTGCACTCATATGCACATACACAGAGACATACACACACACACACACACACACACACACACATAATAAAAAGTAACTTTTTAAAAAAGAAAAACTTGATATGGTAGCACATGCCTTTAATCCCAGCACTTGGAAGGCAGAGGCAGGCAGATCTCTGTGAGTTCAAGGCCAGCCTAGTGTACATAGTGAGTTCCAGGCCAGCTGGGGATACAAGGAGACTCTGTCTCAAAAAGACCGAAGAAGAAGAAGAAGAAGAAGAAGAAGAAGAAGAAGAAGAAGAAGAAGAGGAGGAGGAGGAGGAGGAGGAGGAGGAGGAGGAGGAGGAGGAGGAGGAGGAGGAGGAGGAGGACAACGCCGGGTAACAGGATGACTGTTGCAGTGTCCTTGTGTTAGATACAGAGGACCCAGGCACCTTACAGCAGCGAGGGACCTCCAGTGGTCCCTCCTAGAGGCAGAGAGCTGAGACTAGGACCAGTTAACTGGGCACATGGAGGGGAAGCTGTGCAATCCAGCCAAGTACAGTGGTGCATACTTGGGAAATGGGCAGGAAGGGAGTATGAGGCCCGGTTGGACTCCACAGTGAGTTCCAGACCAGCCTGGCTAACATAGTGAGACCAGGACAAAGAAGAGATATCGATCAGGTAGAGTTGACATCAAGTGTCTTTCTCATCCTTCATATTTTTCCTTTTTCCTTTCTGTGTGGACTCTCTCACCCCGTACCTCTCTTCCCTCTCTCCTCCAACTCCCTCCTCCCTCCCTCTCTTCCTCTCTCCCCTCCCTCCCCTCCGTCCCTCCCTCCATTCCTTCTTCTTTGAGACCGGGTCTCACTAAGCTACGCCCTGTGACCCTAGAAAACTCACTATGTAAGACCAGGCTCACTTGGAAATCACAAGAGATTTGCCTGTCTCTGCCTCCCAAGTGCTGGATTAAAAGTGTGGGCCACCCCACTGTCTTTTTTATTTTTTTGTCTTTTTGAGACAGGATCTCCCTACAACCCCAGCTTGCCTAGAACTCACTACATAGACCGGGCTGGCCTCGATTCTTTTTATTTATTTATTTATTTATTTATTTATTTATTTATTTCTTTTTAATTATTTTTTTTGAGACAGGGTCTCCCTGTAGCCCAGCTGTCCTGGAATTTACTATGTAGACCAAGCTGGCCTTGAACTCACAGAGATCTACCTGCCCCTGCCTCCTGAGTGCTGGGATTAAAGGTGTGCATCACCATGCCTGGCTGGCCTTAATCTTACAGATATGTGTCTACCTCTGCCTCCAGAGTGCCAGGATTAAAGACCTGAAACACCACCCCTGGCTCGCTCTCTCTTGTTTTTGAAAGAGTGAAAGAGGGTTTTGTGTAGCTCAGATTGGCCTCTAACTTAATTTGTAACCAAGGGTGACCTTGAACTTCTCCGATCCTCCTGCCTCCAAGTCTCAATGTTGGGATTTACAGGTGTGTGTGTGTGTGTGTGTGTGTGTGTGTGTGTGTGTGTGTGTGTGACCGCCATGCTTGGCTCTCCACCTCACCTTCCCTCCTGTATGTGGCTTGCCTGTGTGGGTGTATCTGTGCCTGTGTGTTGCATGCACAGGAGTATATGGATGCACATCCCCATTTGCACACATGAGGAGGCCATAGGAGGAATGTCTCTGCCCTGCTCTATCACCCTCTGCATTACTCTTGTTAGACAGAGTCTCTCACTGAACCTGTAGCCAGGCTGGCAGTCAGCAAGCCCTAGAGATTCTCCTGTCTTTTCCCCACATTGCAAGAGTTACAAGCACACACAGTCATGCCAAGCTTTTCTACGTGAGTGCCGATGATTTGAACCCAGGTCCTCGTGCTCGTGAGGCGAGCACCTCTACCCAGTGACCTGTCTCCTCAGCCTTGGAATAATTCCCTGATTTCAAGCATGCCTCCTGGCCTTTTGCATGTGCTAGTTTGGTTCCTGGACTGGGTTTCCTTTTTCGGGGGGGGGGGAGCTAGCCTCCTTGTGATTCAAGGCTCGGGTTAGCAGCCAACTCACAGCATCCATGTTCTAAGTTATTTCACCATGGCTACTGGTACTGTTAGTTTTCAGTGTCAACTTGATGAGAATTGGAATCACCATGTACACAAGTCTCTGATATGTCCAAGGTGGTGTTTCCAGAGGGACCTAACGAAGGAGAAAAAACCCACCCCGAATGTGGGTAGCACCATGCAATGGGCAGGAGTTAGGACTGAATTAAAAAAAAGGGGGGGGGGGAAAACTAGTGGGGCTGAAGAGATGCCCCTTCAGCGGTAAGCGCACCAACTGCGTCTTGCCCGAGGACCCGGGTTCCAATTCCAGCACCCACCATGGCAGCTACGAAACCGTCTTTTAACTCCGAGTCCAGGGGATCAATGCCCTCTTCTGACCTCCGACGGCATTGCACGACACAGGTGCACAGCCTGCATGCAGACAGTACCATTCATTACACATACAAAATAGATAAAATTAAAACTAATAAATAAAATAAAAATTTTAAATTACTTATTGCTTTGTTTGTATAAAAAAAAAGGGGGGGGGAACTAGTGGGGCTCGGAGCCCGGCTCAGGAAGTAAAGTGCATGCTGCTCTTGAAGAGACCAGGGTTCAGTACCCACCACCCACATGGAATGCCTAAACACGCATTATACCTCCCAGTTCCAGGTGGATCTGACACCTTCTGGCCTCTAAAGGGCATTGCACATTGGCAATGTGGTTGCCACGTACATTACATGGATTTTTTTTGGCAACACACTCCTACACATAACATTTTAAAAAAAATACCAAAAACACGTGGCTGGAGAGATGGCCTAGCGGTTTAGAAGCTCCGACGCTCTCACAGACGCGGACCCGGGTTTTCAATCCCCAGGCCACCCACCTGGAGGCCCGAGGAGAGCCGTCTGAAACTCCAATTCCAGGAGAACTCCAGTTCCAGGGAATCTGACACCTCTGCTGACCTCCGCGGCACATTGCACGACACGGGTGCACCAACCTTGCTGCGACAGTACATTCATACACATTACAGAATAAATAAAATAATTAAAAAAATAAAATAAAAAAATAAACAAATAAAAAAACACACATCCAAAAAAAAACAACAAACCCAAAATGAGCCAGCTCATGCATCTCTCTCTCGCTTCCTGACGTGGATGGCATTTGTTTCTGTGACCAGCTCGCCTCCTACACTCCTGCTTCCTACACCCTTTGGACCATGTGATGGGCTGTGTCCTCACACTGTGAGCCAAGGTACAACCCTTTCTTCTTAAGTTGCTTCTTGTTAGGTATTTGCTCACAGCAAAGAAAAAAAAAAATTAACTGCAATGAGTCTGTAGTTTGACAGGAGCACCCAACACACAGAACTTTCATCACACCCCAAACTCCATGTTCTAGGCTGCTGAGTCTTCTGCCTACTGTTGTAGCAGAGATTAGCACAGTGCCTATATACATTAGATGCCCACTCTGTGCGTGTGGGTAAAAGGGACTGGTGAATGACTGCTCAGCTTTGCACAGCTATTATACTTATTATTCCAAGTTGAAGGAGCAAAGAGATTCAAGAAAAAAAAAAATCAAAAAAAAAAAAAAACACCGGGTGTGGTGGTGCACTTCCTTTAATCCCAGCACTGGGAGGCAGAGGCAGGCAGATCTTGTTGAGTTCAAGGCCAGCCTGGTATATACATAGTAGCGAGTCCAGGCCAACTGGGGACTAAAGGGAGGGATCCTGTTCAAAAAGACAAAAAAAAAATAACGAAAGAAAGAAAAAAGGAAGATCGAACTGAAAAGTAAAGATATTAATTGAAAAAGCATGTGGCCTTCATTACGGGCTTATTAATTTAATGCATGCCTCATTCCTTCCTTCCTTCCTTCCTTCCTTCCTTCCTTCCTTCCTTCCTTCCTTCCTTCCTTCCTTCCTTCCTGGTGCTGGGCCTGGCACACACTATGCTGGTGCTCTACCACTGAGACATGTCCCCAGTTCGTAACTGGGAGATTCTAGGCAGGGACTGTATTGCTGACTCATATTCCCAGACTTACATATATGACATGGATTCGGTCCTTTGTTTTCACATTTGTAAAACAATAGTAAATGAAAATGTACTGATGAAAGTACTTGACAAACCTCAGATCAATCCCACAGTCTCAGATAGCCTCCTCCTCCTCCTCCTCCTCCTCCTCCTCCTCCTCCTCCTCTTCCTCCTCCTCCTTCTTCCACAGGTTCTCACTCTATCTCATACTGGCCTAGAACTCTAGATCTTTTTCCCTCAGCCTCCCAACTGCTAGGATTACAGGTATGAGCATACCTAGTTTAGTACTGTTACTCTACATCTTCAATGTTGATCTGGGGATGGCCGTTCAGCTTAGCTGGTAAAGGTTCTTGAGACCAAGTCTGAGGACTTGAGTTGGCTCCAGGACCCACATGGTAGGGAGGAGAACTCCTTTAAGGTATCTTCTCACCTCCCCACCATGTGGGGTCCTGGAGCACCATGGTGTGTGCACGAACACAAGGAAGTAAATAAACAAATACAGTCATTTGCAAAATAAAAAAATGTTGATCTGGGTTAACAGTTCATAGGCTGAGGAACTGACTGATTTAACAAGTATACTGTATTTACCACCTGTCAGCTAAGGCTATAGGCTCTGAAAACCATCAGAGAACAAAGTGACAGCTCCTCCCTCATGCTCCTGAAATCCTAAGCTTAGGAGCTCTCAAGAAACAAATCAGGAGCTGGAGAGATGGCTCAGTGGTTAAGAGCACTGGCTGCTTGCAGGGGACCCGGTTCGAGTCCCAGCACCCGCCTGGTGGCTAATAACTGTCTGTAACCCCAGTTATGGGAGCTCTGACACCCTTTTCTGACTTCCATGGGCATTGCATGATATTGGTGCACTTACATTCATGCAGTTGATACACTCGTACACAGGAAATAATAAGTACAAATTTTTTTAAAGAAACAAATCAGGGCCTGTGAGATGCTCAGCAGATAGAGGCCTGGTTGCCCAGCCTGAAGTCCTGAGTTTGATCCTGGGACCCACATGGTGGAAGGAGAGAACCAATTCCCGAAATCTGTCCTCTGACCTCCACACATGTACACACATGTGCTCTCCCCTAAATAAATAAATGAATAAGAATGTAAAAAGAAAAAAAAAGAGAAAGAATCATGGTGGTCTATGCCTATAATCTCAGCACTGGGGAGGCTGAGGCAGAAAGATTGAGAGTGCACGGTTTGTGCTGCATAGTTCAAGTTCGGTGCCAGCCTGAACTACTATAGTAAAACCCTATTTCAAAAAATAATCTCGAGGGGTGTGGTGGCGCACACCTTTAATCCTAGCACTTGGGAGGCAGAGGGAGGTGGATCTCTGTGAGTTCAAGGCCAGCCTGGTCTACTGAGTGAGTTCCAGGACAGCCAGAGCTACAGGGAGACCCCGTCTCAAAAAGACAAAAAAATAAAATAAAATAAAATAATAAATAATTCATCATCATCATCATCATCATCATCATCATCTAAAGGGCTCAGTGGTTAAAAAGCACTGGCTGCTCTTGCAGAGGACCCACATGGCCGGCTAACAACTCTCTATAATTCCAGTTTCAGGGGATCCGATCCCTAAATGCTTCCGTGCATGCATGTTCCCAAGGCAAATGAAAATAAATGGAAGTCTGGTTGCGTCTTTATAGCAAGTGGTGGAGCAAGAGAGCACAGGAGAGTTGCCGCTGCGCCGCCCCTTGCTCTGCTCCTCCCCACAGCAGCCCCCCTCCCCCCCACCCCCCCCCCCCCTGCACCTTCATGCGGCTGTAGACTGTGGAGACCGGGGTGACCCTGTGGTTCTGGTGGGAGCCCAGCAGGCCACAGAGACCGCAGATGAGCTCCTGGTCTTTCTCGCAGAAGAGGCTGAGAGGGTTTCGGTGGTGCACACACACTGTGGGCTCGGGGTCCCCTGGGAGCCGCAAGGCGTCAATCACCCGAGCCAGCGAGACATTAGCGGGGGGACTGCTGCCGTCTACGCACTGGCGACACATGGGGCAGCGCAGGTCCGAGTCCAGGTGGCGGGACAGCGAGAACAGGCAGTCCTTGCAGTAGGAGTGGCCGCACTGCAGCATCAGGGGCTCTCGGAAGATCTCCAAGCAAATGGGACACCGCAGCTGGTCCTGCAGCTCAGGCACGCTCACCCGCCAAGCCATGCACGCAGCGCAGCTGCAACACAGGCGTCAGGTTGGGGACTCCGGAGCTCGTCTGTCGCATCTGCTCACTGCTCCCAGCCCAAGGGCTTCAGGGAACTTAGGGTAAAGGATGTCAGTTCTAGACACCCATCCCAAACTACTGACTTTAAGCCTCAGTTGACAATTTATGTATCCTAAAGGTTCACGAGCCCCAACTTCAAGAATTGCATTTCAATGGGGAGTCTCCCTGGGTTCCAGAATCTGTAATACACTTCTTCCACCAGACACTTTTTCAAATTTAATTTTAAATTATTTATTGTGTTTTAGGTGCAAGTAAGTGCACCATGTGCATGCAGCACCCGCAGAGGTAAAAAAAAAAAAAAAAGGGTGTTGGATTCCCTGGAAAGGGAGTTACAGATGGTTGTTAGATGCCATGTGGGTGCTGGCAACTGAACCTGGGGCCTCTGCAAGAACAGGCAGAGCTCTTCGTTAAGATGGCTCCTGGTTACTGAGACATCTCTCTATTTTTTTGAGATAGGGTCTCATATAGCCCTTGAACTTTCTACATAGCCAAGAAAGACCTTGAACTGATGTTCCTGCCTCTACCTGAGATTATGTTGGGAATGCTGGGGATTACAGGTGTGCAGTACCACACCTAGTTTATACAGTGCTGAGGATGGAACCCAGGTCCCAAGGCAGCTTGGCAAGTAACATCACCACCCTTAAGAGCAAAGTACTCTGTCCCAGAATAACACCATGCCCCTCCCCAGAATCTGGGATGGGGAAGGGCTTGATCCTTACCTCTCGCCTACTCTGTGAAAACAGGAGAACCCCCCGACTGAAGTCCAAGTGGACCCAGAGAAGATTGTATTTACCTGATCTCTAGCGATCCACGGAGCCTACTGGGCCTCCCAGCAGGGCCTCAAGCCAGCATCTCTTTTTCTTCCTCACAGAATGAAGACACACGGACCTGGGGCACCCAACTAGACACCCATGACACTGCCCAGGCTCCACCCCTTCTCTCCTCCCCTTTCCCAGCAACACCTGTGTCCCCAAGGTCACCCAGAATCATGTGGAAAGTGGGTCACATCACGAGACTGAGGCAGCAAACCTCTGCTTGGTCCTTTGTGATAACCTACATGTTCAGATTGTGGGCTTGTCGGGGTGGGAGGGGCAGGACGAGCTCTCTACCCAAACCAACCAGCCCACACAGGTGCAGACGAATGCTAGGACAGGCTGCTTTCTGAAAATTACACCAGCACCCCCACCCACGCACAGAATTTTAAAGCTCCTCTTATTTATTTAGATTTTTATCTTTTTTTCTTGCAAGTTTTTGTTTGAGGGCTAGCAATTATAAAACACTGCTTACAAAGAAAAAAAAACACACTGCTTATTTAGATTGCTCAGCTGAGGTATAACAAGAAAAAAAAAAGCAGAAAGCATTTTTTCTTTTTCTTTCTTTTTTTTTTTTTTTTGAGACAGGGTCTCCCTGTAGTCTCAGCTGGCCTGAAAATTGCTCTGTAGACCAGGCTGGCCTTGAACTCTTAGAAATCCACCTGCCTCTGCCTCCCAAGTGCTGGGATTAAGGGCGTGCGCCACCACCCCTGGCAAACATTGTTTTATAAGCCTCCTTCAAAGCATAAAGTATAAGCACTTAGCTCTGAATTTGATGCTAATGAAGTAACAATGTACTGAATAAGGAGATCATGTTTTTATAACAGAGCACACATAATGCAAGGCTACATGGGGACGGCTTTATACAGTAGAAGCAGGAAATGAGAAATTATTGATAAAAGCTACAACAGTTTAGTTACACAAAGTGAGTAAACCCTGAGAATCTAATGTAGGACATGGTAGCCATAATGAATAATTTTGTAGTGCATGCTTGAATTATTCTAAGGGGATGGATTTTAAATGTTTTTTTTTTCCCAAAAAGAAAGACAATGGTAGCAAAATTACATAGTGATTGATTGATTGATGAAGATTTTGTGACCAGAGACCACAGAACTTACCTCTGTAATTCTTTTATTTATTTATTTTACCTCTGTAATTCTTTATGTAATATTTGATAATGTAATGTTTAAGGAAATTTTAGAAGTCATAATTATCATAAATGACAACTATGTGTATATAGTTTTAATATTATTTGATTTAAAAACATATTCATTAAAACTTGTTAAAATAAAAATAGAAAAGGAACAAATCTTTTTTAAATTTATATTTTTTATTTTACATGTAGGAGAGTTTTGCCTGCCTGTATGTAAGTGCATTATGCTGAGCAGTACTTGTGAAAACCAGAAGAGAGCGTCAGATATCCTGGAACTGGAGTTATAGATGATTCTTAGCTGCCACGTGAGTGCTGAGAATCGAACGTGGGTCCTCTAGAAGAGCAATAAGTGTTCTTAACTGCTGAGCCATATCCCCAGCCCCAAGATCATTCTTAGCTAAGCATAGCAAATTCAAGGCCAGCCAGGGCTGCCTGAGACCCTGTCTCAAAAACCAAACAAAAGATCATGTTATAGACCATGTCCAGTGTCAGTGGGTTCTCTTGCCTTCTCCCAACCCATGCCTCTAACAGTTGTCATGGCTCTTATCCTCATAAGGGCTGTTTTTGTTTCTTTTTAAATTTATTGTTTGCTTTTTTTTTTTTTTTTTTTAGTTTTACTAGGGCCATAAACATGTCAGGAAAGCACTCTACTGACATCAGACTCTTTTCACTCAATATTATGAAACTGTGAATTTTAAAAATATTGGGCTGGGAACATGGCTCAGCAAAACACCTGTCTAAAATCCCCTGAGGAGCTGGGAACATGGTTCAGTGCAGGAGCACCTGCTTAAAATCCCCCAGTAAGGGGCTGGGGTGTGGCTCAGTGGTACAACTTCTGCCTAGAATCTCCCAGTGAGGGGCTGGAGTGTGGCTCAGTGGTGGAGCTCCTGCCTAGAATCCCCCAGAGAGGGGCTGGGGTGTGGCTCAGTGGTAGAGCTCCTGCCTAGAATCTCCCAGTGAGGGGCTGGGGTGTGGCTCAGTGGTAGATTGCTTACCTAATACTGCTTTAACACAATCTCCAGTACTTTAAAATGTTAAACTCTTTAAAACCTTTTTTCTTTTCTTATATACTTAAGTGTTTTGCTTATTATGTATGCAAATGACCATGTGTGTGCTGAGGAGGGTCCAGAGCTTCTGGAACTGGAGTTATGGGCTGTTATCTGCCATGTGGGTGCTGAGAGCGGAACCTAGGTCCTCTGCAAGAGCAGCCAGCGCTCTTAAACATCGACCAGCTCTCCAGAGCCAAGTTATTCAACGACCAACCATAAGATGTCGAACCCTGAGGTTCCCAAGCAGATGCTGTTTAAGCCGCTAATTCTGTGGTAAGGACTTCGACCCCTGAGAGACTACCAACAGCAACACAGGTGGCGCACGCCTTTAATCCCAGCACTCGGGAGGCAGAGGCAGGCGGATCTTTGTGATTTCAAGGCCAGCCTGGTCTACAGAGTGAGTTCCAGGACAGCTGGGGCTACAGTGAAACCCTGTCTCAAAATGACCAAAAAAAAAAAAAAAAAAAGAAACAGAGAAAAGCCCAAGGCTTGCCCCTGGCCCCTGCCCCATCGTGCTTTGCGTGTTGTCCATCACGTACAACCTCCAGCGTGCCCCACAGCGTGCGCTGCTTCCTACTGGGTCAGTCACGTGCACCCTCCAGCGAATCAGCGCAGCGAACTCGCTTCCTCACCGACCAGTCACGTGCATCACGCCTGCGCAGCACGTGCCCAGGCTTCTGGCGTTTTCTGTGGTGAGACGGTTGGTGACTGTTGAGCCGCTATGGGTGTCTTCTCGCGCCTCAGGAATGGAATCCCACCGCCGCGTGAGGCCTGCTGGGTAGGGATGGGGGGCTTTGAGAGCACCAGCGGGGAGGAGGGACGGGGGCGGAGCAGCAATGGGGGGCAGCGGAAGGGGCGCCCTGGAAGGGGCCGACATCCCAGGCCAGGTGAGGGCGGGAAGGCCTCGGAAGGCCCAGCATGGCGGAGCTGACCCCTGAGGCCTGTGGCTTTCTCTTCCCAGTCTCCCTACGAGCGGCTGAGTCATAAGATGCTGGACATTTCTGGGGACCGAGGTGTGCTGAAGGCTGTCATCCGTGAGGGAGCCGGGGATCCCGTGACCCCTGACGCCTCCGTGCTGGGTATGGCGGCTCGGTCCTTGGGAACTGAAGGGTGAAGTTGGGCGTTCGAAACAGGGTCTCATGTAGCCCAGGCTGACCTCGAGCTCGTTATGGAGCCGAGGATGACCTAGAATCTGTGAGCCTCCCGCTGAGGGTTGGCATCACACTCGTGTGCTAGCATGCATGGGGTATGCGTGCTGGGGACGCCATGCACACTAGGCAAGCACTGCCCCACACGAACTACATTCGCAGCCTTGCGTGGGGGGTTGGTGTGGGTTTTGTTCTGCACCTGGCCTGGAACTCTGTGTAGACCAGGCTGGCCTCGACCACCTGCCTCTGCCTCTTCAGAGCTGGGATTGAACCATGGGTTTGGTTTTTTTTTTTTTTTCCCCGTGGTAGCTTTAAGGTTTGTTCTTTTTTTTTTTTTGGTCTTTTCGAGACAGGGTCTCCCTGTAGCCCCAGCTGTCCTGGAACTCACTCTGTAGACCAGGCTGGCCTTGAACTCACAAAGATCCGCCTGCCTCTGCCTCCCAAGTGCTAGGATTAAAGGCGTGCGCCACCACACCCGGCCGTTATTTAAATATATTTTGTGTCTGAGTGTATTGCCTGCATATATGTAATGCACCAGTGTTGTGCAGTGCCAGCCAAGGTCAGAGGAGGGGGTTGATGCCCTGGAACTGGAGTTAAAGGTCGGTTGTTAGCTGCCCTTAGTCTGTGCTGGGAATCAAACCCAGATCCTCTGTAAGAACAGACAGTGCTCTTAACTGCTGAGCCGCCATCATTTTTTTTTTTTTTTTCTATTCAGGATCTCACTATGTAGACCAGGCTGGCTTTGATCTCAGAGTGACACTTGCCTCTGCCTCTCCCTTGGGAAGTGCTGGGATTAAAGGCATTGTCCACCTGGACTGGCTGTTTTTTGTGTGTGTGTTTGCTTTTATTTCTTGACAGGGTTTCTCTACATATCCCAGGCCAGCCTCAAACTGTCAATCCTCCTGTCTCAGCCTGAAAGCTGGGCTGACACAGGGATTGCTCATGACAGCCTGAAGGTTTTTAAAAAATATTATTTTTAATTTTATGTGTATGAGTATATTGCCTCCATCATGTAGGTGCAACCATATTATGCAATGCCCACAGAGGTCAGAAGAGGACATCAGATCCCCTGGAAATGGAGTTATAAACAGTTATTAGCTGCCCTGTGGGTGCTGGGAATGGAACCTGGTTCCTCTGCAAGAGCAGTCAGTGCTCTTAACCACCGAGCCATCTCTCCAGTCCCAGCCTGAGGGTTTTTAATGATTTATTTGTATTATATCTTTGTGAATGCTTAGCCTGTATGTCTCTTAAGTGTATGTACTACATGTGTGCAGTACTGCCAGAGGCCTAAAGAGGGTATGGAGTCCTTGGAAGTTGCAGTTATAGTCAGCCATCATCTGGGTGCTGGGAACTATCCCTGGGTCCTCTGCAATAACACCCAGTGCTCTTACCTACTGAGCCATCTCCCCAGCCTCATGGGTTTTTTGTTTTGTTTTGTTTTTGATTTTTCTGAGAAAGGACCTCCTTTGTATCCCAGGCCAGCCACAAGCTGGCAATCTTCTCAGCTCAGCATCCTGAGAGTTAGGATAACAGACGGGTCCCACCATGCCAGTCTGAAGCTTCTTTTTTTTTTTTTTGTATTTTTGAGACAGGGTCTCCCTGTAGCCCCAGCTGTCCTGGAACTCACTTTGTAGACCAGGCTGGCCTTGAACTCACAGAGATCCGCCTGCCTCTGCCTCCCGAGTGCTGGGATTAAAGGCATGCACCACCATGCCCGGCCAGTCTGAAGCTTTTAAAGAGGAAAGCAGGGGCTGGAGAGATGGCCTAGTGGTTGGGAGCGCCGGCTGCTCTTGCAGAGGACCCGGGTTTGATCCCCAGCACCCACATGGCGGATGAAAACCGTCTTTAGCTCCAGTTCCAGGGGAGTCCGACACCCTCTTCTGACCTCCACGGCATTGCACGACGCGGATTCACAAACCTGCATGCAGACAGTACATTCATACACATAGGAAAATTTAAAAAAATAAAAAAAAATTAAAGAGGAAAGCAGGCTTCTGACTCCTTTTTACTTGATGTCACTGTGAACAGTAAACTAAAGGGCTTGAACCTCAGGGCTCCAGAGCAGGCATCCAGAAACACCATTAAGAGTCTTTTCTATGGGTCAGACAGCAAGGCAGCTTAAAGTAATTTAATTCCTTTTTTTTTTTTTTCCTCCTCTAGACAGGGTCTTATATCCCATACTGGCCTAGAAGTCACTATGTAGCTAAGGCTGGTTTTGAACTTCTGGCCTTTCTGCCACCTCCTCCAGAATGCTAGAGTTGCAGGCCATCACACCCAGCTAACTGCATTGTTTCCCTGTGATATTGGTCCTGGGGCTTCCTGGACTGTTCTCCTTATCTTGTAACTTTTCTCTGGCCTAGTGAAATATTCTGGATACCTGGAATACATGGACAAGCCCTTCGACTCTAATTCTTTTAGGAAAACTCCTCGACTGATGAAACTTGGAGAAGGTAAAGTCACATGGGGAAAAGAGGGTGGTCTGGGCAGCACCTATGTGGTGGCTAACAACCATCTTCTGATCTCCAAGAGCCCTGCATACATATGGTGTATTACATGTGCAGGCAAAACACTCATATCCATAAAAATAAGTGTTAAATTTAAAAAAATTTTTTATTTATTTTGTATGTGTATGAATGTACTGTCTGCATGAAGATCTGTGCACCCATATCGTGCAATGCTGCGGAGGTCAGAAGAGGGCGTCGGATTCCCCTGGAACTGGAGTTAAAGACTGTTCTCAGCCACCATCGGGTGCTGGGGATCGAACCTGGGTCCTCTGTAAGAGCAGTCGGTGCTCTTAACCTCTAGGGCATCTCTCCAGCCCCTTAAATTTTTTTTTTTTAAGATTTCGGTTAGAGAGCTAAGCATGCTGGCACACAACTTTAATCCCAGTGCTCAGGAGGCAGAGGCAGGCAGATCTCTCTGAGTTCAAGGCCAGCCTGGTCTACATAGTGAGTGAGTTCGAAGCCAGCTGGAACAGGGAGACCCTGTGACAAAAAGACCAAATGAAAACCTAAAGATTCCAGTTAGGGTAGAGCCCAGGCACTGGAGACCCTTGAAGAAAGAAGGGATCCCCATGAAGCCTGGGAAAGCCTGGGGATAGCAAGGCAGCAGAAGCAAGCCTGAGCAGAGTCGGGGGGATGATGTGGAAGGCTTGCCTCAGCATGTGGAGATGCTTGAACTGAGCTGGGAGAAACTGATGGCTTTTCCTTGGATGCTGGATGGGCTTTGACTGAAGTCTCTGTGCTTTCTTTCAGATATTACACTTTGGGGCATGGAGCTGGGCCTTTTGAGCATGCGCAAAGGGGAGCTGGCCAGATTTCTGTTCAGGCCAACCTATGCTTATGGCACCCTAGGCTGTCCTCCCCTCATTCCTCCAAATGCCACTGTCCTGTTTGAGATTGAGCTGCTTGACTTCCTTGACTCTGCTGAGTCAGACAAATTTTGTGCACTCTCAGCTGTGAGTTCAAGATCCCATACTTGTACAGAAAGGGATGGGTTTATGTTTGGGGTGTTCTCTTAGATAGCCAGTCCTGTGTTTTACCCCAGCCTTCTGTGAGGTGTGGTGGAAGATGGTGCGCCTCACGGCCTGCCTTTGTCTGTCTAGGGTAAAAACATGCTGGGCAGGGTAAGATATGGATTGGTTGTGCATTACCTGTATGAGTTAATTATTCAGTCACCCTTTGCCTAGTTCTCTGTATAGGGCAGTGACTGCTTTTCAGCAATTTAGGCATTGGTAGCTTATAATGAAGGTAACTGGGAGCTGGAAATGTGTATCAGTGGTAGAGCACCTGCCTAGAATCCCCCAATAAGGAGCTGGGGAGTGTGACTAATGGTTGAGTCCCTGCCTAGAATCCTCTAGTGAGAGGCTGGGGTGTGGCTCAGTGGTAGACCACCTGCTGAGAATCCCTAGTGAGGGACTGGGAGCATGCCTCAGTGAGGCGCTGGGGACATAGCTCAGTGGTTGAGCCCCTGCCTAGAATCCCCTAGTGAAGGGCTGTGGTGTGGCTCAGTGGTAGAGCACCTGCCTAGAATCCCCCTGCAAGGGGAGGGGGGTGTGGCCCAGCAATAGAGACTTAGCATTGAAAGCCCTAGGTTCCATCCCCAGTACTATAGAAATAACTAGGGTGATTGTACGAGTTGTGTGGTCCCTCTCAGATCTCTTGAGAATTGAAAGAGCAAACTCTTTTTTTATTAACAGGAGAAGGTAATCTGGTATAAACTAGGCCACTCTCAGGAAAACTGAGACACAGAAGTTAAGACTTCTATGCAGACTTTTATTCCTCATCCCATAAAAACAGAGCTGGTGATATTGTTGGCAGGTGCACACAGTGCTAATCACGCCCTTACCCACTTGCTGCACGTGTGGTTGGAGATTTCCATCCATTCCAGGCTTTGCTTCTCCATATGATTTGGTATCTTCCTCACTAAACGATCAGTGTCCCAAGTGCAGGTTTCACCTTTCTCACATCTTTTTACTGAGTAGAGGCTTTTGCACCTGCCTAGGCTTCTGATTTAGGGGTTCTTGGTAGGGTTCTATGGGAGATTCTGATATGAAGCCAGAGGTAGCAGCATGAGACCTGAGCAAACTAGGCCATAGCAAATGTTTGTTTATTAGTCCTAGCTGGGTAGGCTCCCTCTGTGTCTTAACTCTGTGGACTCTGGTGCTTCAAGGGGGCTATCAGCCTCTGATTTCTGTTGTAGAAGGAGCCATTCATAACTTCCACCTGCATGATCCATAGGGACTCAGGTGGACTTTGCACACACAGACTATAAACAGAAGTTGATGGTGGGATAGGGCAGTATTTTCAGCTGTGACAGGGCTTTCGTTGTGCGTCCCTACTCTTGATTTTTGTCTTCAGGAACAGCAAGAACAGTTCCCCCTTCAGAAGGTCCTCAAGGTGGCAACAACAGAAAGGGAGTTTGGCAACTACCTTTTCCGCCAGAATCGCTTCTGTGATGCCAAAGTGAGATACAAACGGGTAAGGGCACTGCAAATGTTACGTGTAGATCCAGGAACTACTTTTCTGGGTTTTTTTTTTTTTTTTGGTCTTTTCGAGACAGGGTCTCCCTGTAGCCCCAGCTGTCCTGGGACTCACTCTGTAGACCAGGCTGGCCCTGAACTCACAAAGATCCGCCTGCCTCTGCCTCCCAAGTGCTGCTTTTCTGTTTTTGAGACAGGTTCTTGGTATCTAGAACAAGCTAGCCTGGAACTCACAGAAATGCACCTGCATCTGCCTCCCAAGTGTTGGGATTAAAGGCTTGCAGCACAGAAACTTCCTTTATGAGCACAGGTTTAGCCTCTTTTGCTGCTCTTCATAGCCCTTAGGAAAATCATATCCAACTCTGCCTGGTGGCTCATGCCTGAAATCCCAGCACATGGGAGGATGAGGCAGGAGGATTACAAGTTCTAGTCCAGCCTGAAAAAAACTAAAAAGGAGGCTGGGGAGATGGCTCTATAAATAACAGCACTTGTTGCATGTTCTAGTTTCTCTTCAATTGCTGTGACCAAACACCCTGACCAATACCAACTTGGGGAGGAAAAGGTTTATTTATATAGCTTCCAGGTCACAATTCATCAGTGGGAAAGCCCAAGATAGAAATTCAGGGCAGGAACCTGGAGGCAGGAGCCGGAGCTCAGGCCGTGGAAGAATGCTCTCATGGCTCACTCCTTGCCTCATGCTCAGCCTGCTTTGTTCTGTAATACACAACAACCTGCCAAGGAGTGGCACTGCCCACAGTGGTCTGGGCCTTCCCACATCACTCAACAATCAAGAAAATTCTCCACAGACGTGGTCACAGGCCAGTCCAATGAAGGTAATTCCCCATTTGAGGCTCCCTCTACCCAAGTGTGTTGGGTTGACACTAAAGCTATCCAGCACACTGCACAAGCACGAGGACCTGAATTCAAATCCCAACACTCATGTAAAAAGCTAGGTATGGCAGCTAGAGAGATGGCTCAGCGGTTGAGTCCCGGCTGCCCTTGTAGAGGACCTGAGTTCATTCCCAGCAACCACATTGCACCTTACTGACACCTGTAACTCCAGTTTTAGGTATTTGGATGCCCTCTTCTGGCCTTCATGGGTTCTTGTACATATGTGGTACACAAACTCATGCAGGGAACACATACAGACTCATAACCTTAAAAGATAAATATTTTTTTAATTTTACTGATTTTTTTATGTGTATGAATGTACTGTCTGCATGTAGGTTTGTGTACTGTGTCGTGCAATGCCAAAGAGGTCAGAAGAGGGTGCCGGATTCTCAGCCGCCACATTGGTGCTGGGGATCGAACCCAGGTCCTCTGCAAGAGCAGTTGTCGCTCTTAACTGCTAGGCCATCTCTCCAGCCCCAAAAGATAATTTTTTTTGTCTTTTTGAGACAGGGTCTCCCTGGAGCTCCAGCTGTGCTGGAACTCACTTTGTAGACCAGGTTGGCCTTGAACCCACAGAGATCCACCTGCCTCGGCAAGATAAATATTTTTAATCCCAGCACTCGTGAAGTAGAGTCAGGTGGATCTCTGTGGGTTCAAAGCCAACCTGGTCTACATAGCAAGTTCCAGGATAGCTGGGAGACCCTGTCTCAAAAAGACCAAAGCAAACAAACAAACAAAAAAAGACAAATCTTGAAAAGAACCCAGGCATGGCCACATGTGTGCCTGTAACCCAGCACTGTGTGGAGCCAGCAGTTCTGAATACCTTGTGTTTAGAAAGCTAGATTATATCTATCAGTCTTGTCTTCTTACTGAATGTCTTTCTTAGAGTCAATAGCTTTGTGTGGTTTCTTTGGAGAGTTTCGGATGTAGAACTGTTTTATGTCCTGACCTTCCACCTTCCTTCCTCTTCTCAGGCCTTGCACTTGCTCCGTCGGCGCTTAGTGCTTTCTGAGGAACAGCACCTAGTGGAGGCTGCCAAGCTTCTTGTCCTCCTTAACCTGTCCTTTGTCTACCTGAAGCTAGATAGACCTGCCATGGCTCTGCGCTATGGAGAACAGGCTCTGCTCATTGACCAAAGGAATGCCAAGGCCCTCTTCAGGTGTGGACAGGTGAGTTGGAGGGCAGATGCTCAAGAGAAGCCGGGGCTGGGGGGCTAGAAAGTGCGTGTCACACACAAGAGGGCCGAGCTCGATCCCCAAAGCCAGGGTGAGCATACAGTTCCAGCAGAGACACATAGACCCTTGGGATTCACTGGGCAGGCAAGCTAGTTGAATTGGGGGATCTCAGGTTCCAGTGAGAGACCCTAACTTTAAAAGGTGGATGGGGACTGGAGAGATGGCTCAGCAGTTAAGAGCACTTGGTGCTCTTCCACAGAACTTGAGTTCGGTTCCGAGCACTCCTGTCAGCTTGGAACCACCTGTAATGCCATTCTGGTGATTCGATGCTCTCTTCTGGCCTCCCTGGGCACTGTACACATATGCCAAACATTTACACAGACACATAAATAAGAATGAAAAAGTGAACCTTAAAAATACGTGGATGTTTCCTGAGTGCACCCAAGGTTGACCTCAGCTTCCACACATTCACACATGTGTGTAACTAACACACACAAAGCGGTAGGGCTCACTGGCACTGCCACATCTTTTTTTTTTGGTCTTTTTGAGACAGGGTCTCCCTGTAGCTCTGGCTGTCCTGGAACTCACTCTGTAGACCAGGCTGGCCTCAAACTCACAGAGATCCGAGTGCCTCTGCCTCCCAAGTGCTAGGATTAAAGGCGTGTGCCACCACGCCCAGCATTTATTTATTTCTGTATGTGTATGAATGTATTGTCTGCATGCAAGTTTGTGCACCCGTGTCATGCAATGCCGCGGAGGTCAGAAGAGGGTGTCGGAATCCCCTGGAACTGGAGTTCTCCTGGAATTGGAGTTACAGACGGTTCTCGGCCCGCCACCCCAGTGGGTGCTGGGGATCAAACCCGGGTCCTCTGTAAGAGCGGTCAGAGCTCCTAACCGCTAGGCCATCTCTCCAGCCCTGCCACATCTTCTAAGGTCTGTCATTCTCTGCAGGCTTGCCTTCTCCTGACTGAATATGAGCAGGCCCGTGATTTCCTAGTGCGAGCTCAGAAGGAGCAGCCCTGCAACCAGGACATCAATAAGGAGCTGAAGAAGCTGTCTAGGTGAGAGTCAGCCCACGAGTGTGACCAGAGGCACCTTCGTGGAAGGCAGGCTGTCAGTTCTACCCCAAGCTGGCTCCGAGGCAGCCATCCACACCTCCATGCTCATTACCCTAAAATGGCAGTTACTGATGTGGAGAAAGACAGACTGTGAAACTTCATTTCTGACCATCTCCCCACTTTCTGTTGTGTGAGCACTCCCTAGAGAGTGGACCCGAGACTTTATATGTACCTGTGTGTGCATACAGGCTAGAGGACAGTCTTGGGTGCCATTCCTCAGGTACTATACAACATTTTTTTCATGTCAGGGTCTCTCACTAGCCTGGAGCTCACCTGCTAGCCTAGGCTGGTTAGCTATTCTTTAAAGGGTCTTATGCAAATCCAGCATGGTTGTCTACTCCGTTAGTCCCAGGCCTTGGGATATTGAGGTAAGAAGATCACAAGTTCCAGGTCACTGTGGGGTATAGAGTAACACTGTGTCTCCAAAACCAAAATCGAGGGTCTGGAGAGACAGCTCAGCAGATAACAAGCACTGGCTGCTTTGAAAAGGACCCGGGTTTGATTCCCAGCACCCACAGCACTACAGCATTCCAGTTTCAGGGGTTCTGAATGCCCTCTTCTGACCTCTGCCAGTATCATACAACACAAGTGTACCTACCTTCATGCAAGCAATACACTCACAGACATAGAATAAAAATGATAATTTTTTAAACCCAAAATATAGAGCTGGCAAGATTGCTCAGTGGGTAAGGGATCAAGCCTGATGACCCGAGTTCTGATCCCTGGGACTCTCATAGTAGAAAGAACTGCTCTCCCTCAAGCTGTCTTTTGTCTTTTACATGTGGAATGTATGCACATGTGCATGTGCATGTGCATACACACAAACCAAATAAAGACATAAATGCTTAAAAATGTTCAACACCCCTGAAAGAGGGTCCTATGGTTTAAACTCTGCCTTTTCCTACTACCTGACACCCACTGTTCCCATAGGTCCTGTTGCACCACAGACTGGTTGGTCCTACGTTATCCACTCAAGTGAGGAGGATACTAGTATTTTAGAAATGCAGTTTTTTCAAGGCTGCTAAGATGGCCCAGCAGGAAAGGTTCTTACTGCCAAGCTTGACAGCCTGAGTTCAATCCTTAGGACCCACATGGTGAAAGAAGAGAGCCAACTTCAGCAAGTTGTCTTCTGACCTTCACACATACATTTGAGTCCATGTATGTACACATATAATTTTTTTTTTTGTCTTTTTGAGACAGGGTCTCCCTGTAGCCCCAGCTGTCCTGGAACTCACTCTGTAGACCAGGCTGGCCTTGAACTCACAAAGATCCGCCTGCCTCTGCCTCCCAAGTGCTAGGATTAAAGGCGTGTGCCACCACGCCCGGCTTACACATGTAATTTTTAAAAAGAAAAAGCTTTATTTTTTAACTTTTTAATTTTATGTGTATGTGTGTTTTGCTTACATGTAAATGTACCCCTGCAAGCAATGCTCAAGGAGATCAGAAGAGGCACTGGATTACCTGAAAGTGTATTTACGCTGGGCATGGTGGTGCACGCCTTTAACCCTAGCACTTGGGAGGCAGAGGCAAGAGGATCTTTTTGAGTTCAAGGCCAGCCTGGTCTACAGAGTGAGTTCCAGGACAGTTGGGACTATAGGGAGACCCTGTCTTGAAAAGAAAAAAAAAAAGAGCATAGTTGTCTAAAGACAAATAGAATAATCAAAAATATTGCCAGGATGGTGGTGCATGCCTTTAATCCTAGCACTCGGGAGGCAGAGGCAGGAGGATTTTGTGAGTTCAAGGCCGCCTGGTCTACGAGCAAGTTCCAGGACAGCTGGGGCTATAGAAGACCAAAAAAAAAAAAAAAAAAAAAAAAAAAAGGAAGGAGGATTACAAATGGTTGGGTGAACCACCGTGTTGGGTACTGGGAATCAAACCTGAATCCTTGCAAGAGCATCAAGTTCCTAACTGCTGATGTAACTTCTCCAGCCTGAAAACAAAACTTAAAACAGAAAAATTTCTGGGAATGGTGGTGTACACCTTTCAACTCAGCATCGGGGAGGCCGAGGCAGGCATATCTCTAAGGCAGCCTGGTCTACACCAAGTTGAGGCCAGTCAGGTATGTCAGGTGGAGACCGGTGTGTCTCAAATAAGTAGAAAAAAAAATGTAGCTCTCTATATATCACATCACATCATAGGGAGGATCAAGCAAGTGGGTCTCTAAGAACAGGCCGGTCTGTCTCTACATAGTGAGTTCTAGGCCAGCGGGGTAACGGAGACTTTTGTTTCAAAAAGACAAAAAATTAAAAGAATTGTAAACTCTTCTGCTCAGAGAACCTGTATGCTCTTTGTAGAACACTTGTGGTTGTTTTTTGTCTTTTGAAGACAGGTCTCCCTTGTCTAGCTTGCCTGGGCTCACTTTTGACCACGGGCCTTGAATTTACAGAGATCCCCTACCTCTGCCTCCCAAGTGCTGGGATCAAAGGTGTGAATCACCATTTTTTTTTTTTTTTTTGGTCTTTTCGAGACAGGGTCTCCCTGTAGCCCCAGCTGTCCTGGAACTCACTCTGTAGACCAGGCTGGCCTTGAACTCACAAAGATTCACCTGCCTCTGCCTCCCAAGAGCTAGGATTAAAGGCGTGCACCACCACGCCCGGCTGAATCACCACTTTTTTAGTGTGTATGTGTATGAGTATTTTCCCAGCATGTAGGTTAAGTGCACCACCTGCATGCAATGCCTGTGGAGGCCAGAAGAGGGTGTCAGATCCCCTGGAACTGGAGTTAAGGACAGTTGTTAGTTGCCATGTGGGTGCTGAAAACCAAACCTGGGTCCTCTGCAAGAGCAGCCAGTGTTGTTAACCACTGAGACATCTCTCCAGCTCCACTTTGTCAAAAACTTTGAATGAAAACATCTTCCTGTAAGTAGGAATCACCTGGTAGGACAGCCATCTTTTAAGGTGTATTGTTTTGTTTTGGTGAGGTTCTCTACCCCACTTAACATTAGATCCTTGCTGCTGAGGTCTCTGTGTAGTATACATCACTAACACTTGGATGCAGTCAACACATTTCTGGCCTATTAGGGCTTCCCAGGAGCTTCCTTTCTGGTATGTAAAAGTATCCTCTCAGGTTAGATATTAAATTTGGGGATTTGACCATTCCTTAACAAGAAAAATCTCAAAATGAGTCTGAGGCCACTCAGTCTGAGAGGTCATTTGACAGGACTTGGCTTGAGCCCACTGACTGGCTTCAACCTTCCCAGCTGCCATCTTTCCAAGTGGTGGCCTTTTGTGCAGTGGCTTCCTAAACTGACTTAGGAGCCTTGCGTGTCTCTGCCCCTCCTGTTCCCTCTGCCCCCTCCTTTGGTTAAGGTCTGAGTTTCTAGTGGCTCTGACCTGAGCAGATAATTCCAGCCACCAGATGTCACCTCCTACAAACACATACAGCATGCCTTTTTGTCCACAGCTACTACAAGGACTACTTGGACAGAGAGCGAGAGATGTGTCTCCGGATGTTCGCTCCCTGTGACAAAGGGAGATACTGAAGGTATCTCTGTGGGAAGATACTGAAGGTAATGGCAGGCCTGGGAGAGCATGAGGGGACAGGGCTTTCTGACCAATAGGGAAGATTGTCCTCAGCCTTTAGGACCCGTGCTTTTTTTTTTTTTTTTTTTTTTTTTTTTNGGGTTTGGTGTTTTTTTTTTTTTTTTCCCCCCCCCGTGGTAGCTTGAAGGTGTGTTCTTTTTTTTTTTTTGGTCTTTTCGAGACAGAGGGTCTCCCTTTAGACCCAGCTGTCCTGGACCTCACTCTGTAGACCAGGCTGGCTGAACTGCACAAGACCGCCTGCCTCGGCTCCCAATTGCTAGGAATTTAAAGGCGTGCGCCACCACCAACCCGGCCGTTATTTAAATATATCTTGTGTCTGAGTGTATTGCATGCTAGAGTAATGCACCAGTGTTGTGCAGTGCAGCCAAGGGGCAGAGAGGGGGTTTTGATGCCCTGGAACTTGTGTTTAAAGGTCGTTTGTAGCTGGCCCTTAGTCTTTCTGGAAACTCAACCCAGATCCTCTGTAAGAACAGACAGTCCTCTTAACTGCTGAGCCGCCATCATTTTTTTTTTTTTTTCTATGCCAGGATCTTCACTATGTAACGCAAGGCAGAGCTGGCTTTTGATCTCAGAGTGACACCTGCATCTGCCTCTGCTCCCTGGAGTGCTGGGATTAAGGCATGTCCCACCTGGACTGGCCTGTTTTTTTGTGTGTGTGTTTTTTTTTTTTTTTTTTTTAAATAAATAAAACATATGTTCTGGCTGGCCTCAAACTGCAATCCTCCTGTCTCAGCCTGAAAGCTGGGCTGACAAAGGATTGCTCATGACAGGCCTTAAGGTTTTTTAAAAATATTATTTTTGAATTTTTGTGTATGAGTATATTGCCTCCATCATGTAGGTGCAACCAGATTATGCAATGCCCACAAAGAGGCAGGAAAGAGACATCAGATTCCCCTGGAATGATTAATATAACAGTTATTAGCTGCCCACTGTGGGTGCTGGGAATGGAACCTGGTTCCCCTCTGCAAGATCAGTCAGTTCTCTTAACCACCAACCGAGCCATCTCTCCCAGGCCAAGCCTGAGGGGTTTTGAATGATTTAATTTTGTATTATATCTTTGGTGAAATGCTTGCCTGTAGGTCTCTTAAGTGTATGTACGACCTGTGTGCAGATACTGCCCAGAGGCCTAAAGAGGGTGTGGGTCCCTTGGAAGTTCAGTTTATAGTCGAGCCATCAGCTGGGTGCGAGGGAAACTATCCCTGGGTCCTCTCACTAACAAACCGTGTTCTTACCTACTGAGCCATCCCCAGCCTCATGGGTTTTTTTGTTTTGTTTTGTTTTGATTGTGTTCTGAGAACGGACCCTCCTGTGTAGCCCAGGCCACCACAAGCTGGCAAGCTTCTCAGCTCAGCATCTGAGGGTTAGGATAAAGACGGTCCCACCAGAGCTGAAGGCTTCTTTTTTTTTTGTTGTATTTTTTGAGACAGGGTCTCCCTGTAGCCCCCAGCTGTCCTGGACACTCACTTTGTAGACGCAGGCTGGCCTTGAACTCAAGAGATCCGCCTGCTCTGCCTCCCTAGTGCTGGGATTAAGGCATGCACCACCAGGCCCCACTGGCCAGTCTGAAAGCTTTTAAGAGGAAGCGGGGCTGGAGGATGGCCTAGTGGTTGGGAGCGCCGGCTGCTTGCCG
Organism: Rhizomys pruinosus; assembly: GCA_009823505.1. NCBI lineage: Eukaryota > Metazoa > Chordata > Mammalia > Rodentia > Spalacidae > Rhizomys > Rhizomys pruinosus. The sequence continues at coordinate 1,038,015 of VZQC01012424.1, forward strand.
AGGACGCCGGTTTGATCCCCAGCACCCACATGGCGGAATGAAAACCGTCTTTAGCTCCAGTTCCCAGGGGAGTCCGACAACCCTCTTCTGACCTCCACCGTATTGCACGACGCGGATTCACAAACCTGCATGCAGACAGTACATTCATACACATAGAAAATTTAAAAAAATAAAAAAAATTTAAAGGAGGAAAGCAGGCTCGACTCCTTTTTACGTGATGTCACTGTGAACAGTAAACTAAAGGGCTTGAACCTCAGGGCTCCAGAGCAGGCATCCAGAAACACCATTAAGAGTCTTTTCTATGGGTCAGACAGCAAGGCAGCTTAAAGTAATTTAATTCCTTTTTTTTTTTTTTTTCTCCTCTAGACAGGGTCTTATATCCCAAACTGGCCTGAAGTCCACTATGTAGCTAAGGCTGGTTTTGAACTTCTGGCCTTTCTGCCACCTCCTCCAGAATGCTAGAGTTGCAGGCCATCACACCCAGCTAACTGCATTGTTTCCCTGTGATATTGGTCCTGGGGCTTCCTGGACTGTTCTCCTTATCTTGTAACTTTTCTCTGGCCTAGTGAAATATTCTGGATACCTGGAATACATGGACAAGCCCTTCGACTCTAATTCTTTTAGGAAAACTCCTCGACTGATGAAACTTGGAGAAGGTAAAGTCACATGGGGAAAAGAGGGTGGTCTGGGCAGCACCTATGTGGTGGCTAACAACCATCTTCTGATCTCCAAGAGCTTTGCATGACATAAGGGTGTAGTACATGTGCAGGCCAAAACACTCGATAAGCCATAAAAATATGTGTTAAATTTAAAAACATTTTTTTTATTTATTTTGTATGTTAGGAATGTACTGTCTGCATGCAGATCTGGGCACCCCCGTGACGTGCAATGCTGCGAGGTCAGAAGAGGGCGTCGGATTCCCCTGGAACTGGAGTTAAAGACTGTTCCAGCCACCATTAGTGTGCTGGGGATCGAACCTGGTCCTCTGTAAGAGCAGTCGGTGCTCTTAACCTCTAGGGAAGCTCTCCAGCCCCTTAAATTTTTTTTTTTATAAGATTTCGTTAGAGAGCTAAGCATGCTGGCCCACAACTTTAATCGCCAGTGCGCAGGAGGCAGAGGCATGCAATCTCCTCTGAGTTCAAGCCAGCCTGGTCTACAATAGTGAGGGAGTTCGAATCCAGCTGGAACAGGAGACGCCTGTGACAAAAAGACAAAATGAAAACCTAAAGATTCCAGTTAGGGTAGAGCCCAGGCACTGGAGACCCTTGAAGAAAGAAGGGATCCCCATGAAGCCTGGGAAAGCCTGGGGATAGCAAGGCAGCAGAAGCAAGCCTGAGCAGAGTCGGGGGGATGATGTGGAAGGCTTGCCTCAGCATGTGGAGATGCTTGAACTGAGCTGGGAGAAACTGATGGCTTTTCCTTGGATGCTGGATGGGCTTTGACTGAAGTCTCTGTGCTTTCTTTCAGATATTACACTTTGGGGCATGGAGCTGGGCCTTTTGAGCATGCGCAAAGGGGAGCTGGCCAGATTTCTGTTCAGGCCAACCTATGCTTATGGCACCCTAGGCTGTCCTCCCCTCATTCCTCCAAATGCCACTGTCCTGTTTGAGATTGAGCTGCTTGACTTCCTTGACTCTGCTGAGTCAGACAAATTTTGTGCACTCTCAGCTGTGAGTTCAAGATCCCATACTTGTACAGAAAGGGATGGGTTTATGTTTGGGGTGTTCTCTTAGATAGCCAGTCCTGTGTTTTACCCCAGCCTTCTGTGAGGTGTGGTGGAAGATGGTGCGCCTCACGGCCTGCCTTTGTCTGTCTAGGGTAAAAACATGCTGGGCAGGGTAAGATATGGATTGGTTGTGCATTACCTGTATGAGTTAATTATTCAGTCACCCTTTGCCTAGTTCTCTGTATAGGGCAGTGACTGCTTTTCAGCAATTTAGGCATTGGTAGCTTATAATGAAGGTAAAACTGGAGCTGGAAAATGGCTCAGAGGTTAAGCACCTGCCCTAGAATCCCCCAATAAGGAGCTGGGGAGTGTGACTAATGGTTGAGGAGGTCCCTGCTTAGAATCTCCATGAGAGGCTGGGGTGTGGCTCAGTGGGTAGACCACCTGCCTAGAAACCAGAGTGAGGGACTGGGAGCATGCCTCAGTGAGGCGCTGGTGACTATCTCAGTGGTTGAGCACCTGCCTAGAATCCCCTAGTAAGGGGCTGTGGTGTGGCTTCAGTGGTAGAGCACCTGCCTAGAATCCCCCTGCAAGGGGAGGGGGGTGTGCCCCAGCAATAGAGACTAGCATTGAAAGCCCTAGGTTCCATCACCCGCACTATAGAATAACTAGGGTGATTGTACGAGTTGTGTGGTCCTCTCATGATCTCTTGAGAATTGAAAGAGCAAACTCTTTTTTTATTAACAGGAGAAGGTAATCTGGTATAAACTAGGCCACTCTCAGGAAAACTGAGACACAGAAGTTAAGACTTCTATGCAGACTTTTATTCCTCATCCCATAAAAACAGAGCTGGTGATATTGTTGGCAGGTGCACACAGTGCTAATCACGCCCTTACCCACTTGCTGCACGTGTGGTTGGAGATTTCCATCCATTCCAGGCTTTGCTTCTCCATATGATTTGGTATCTTCCTCACTAAACGATCAGTGTCCCAAGTGCAGGTTTCACCTTTCTCACATCTTTTTACTGAGTAGAGGCTTTTGCACCTGCCTAGGCTTCTGATTTAGGGGTTCTTGGTAGGGTTCTATGGGAGATTCTGATATGAAGCCAGAGGTAGCAGCATGAGACCTGAGCAAACTAGGCCATAGCAAATGTTTGTTTATTAGTCCTAGCTGGGTAGGCTCCCTCTGTGTCTTAACTCTGTGGACTCTGGTGCTTCAAGGGGGCTATCAGCCTCTGATTTCTGTTGTAGAAGGAGCCATTCATAACTCCTATACGCCTGCATGTCACATAGGGACTGCCAGGTGACTTTGCACACAACAGACTATAAACGAGAAGTTTGATTGGTGAGTAGGGCAGTTTTTTTCAGCTGTGCCAGGCTTTTCGTTGTGGTCGTTCCTACTCTTGAGTTTTTGTCCAGGAAGCAAAGAACAGTATTCCCTCTTCAGAAGGTCCTCAAGGTGGCAACAACAGAAAGGGAGTTTGGCAACTACCTTTTCCGCCAGAATCGCTTCTGTGATGCCAAAGTGAGATACAAACGGGTAAGGGCACTGCAAATGTTACGTGTAGATCCAGGGAACTACTTTCTGGTTTTTTTGTTTTTTTTTTTGGTCTTTTCGACAGAGGTCTCCCTGTAGCCACCAGCTGCCTGGGACTCACTATGTAACCAGTGCTGGCCTGAAACTCACAAATCCGCTGCCTCTGCCTCACCAGTGCTTCGTGCTTTTTTGTTTTTGAGACAGGTTCTTGGTTATCTCAACAAGCGCCTGGAACTCACGAGATTGCCACCTGCATCTGCCTCCCAAGTGGTTGGGATTAAAGGCTTTGCAGCACAGAAACTTTATTATGAGCACAGGTTTAGCCTTCTTTTGCTGCTCTTCATAGCCCTTAGGAAAATCATATCCAACTCTGCCTGGTGGGCTCATGCCTGAAATCCCAGCACATGGGAGGACGAAGGAGGAGGATTACAATGTTCTTATCCAGCTGAAAAAAACTAAAAGGAGCTGGGGAGATGGCTCTATAATAACAGCACTTGTTGCATGTTCTAGTTTCTCCTTCAATTGCTGTGACCAACACCCTGACCAATACCAACTTGGGGAGGAAAAGGTTTAATTTATATAGCTTCCAGGTCACAATTCATCAGTGGGAAAGCCCAAGATGAAATCAGGCAGAACCTGGAGGCAGGAGCCCGGAGCTCAGGCCGTGGAAGAATGCTCTCATGGCTCACTCTTGCCTATGCTCAGCCTGCTTTGTTCTGTAATACACAACAACCTGCCGCGGAGTGGCACTGCCCACAGTGGTCTTGGCCTTCCACATCGCACTCAACAATCAGGAAAATTCTCCAAGACGTGGTCACAGGCCAGTCCAATGAAGGTTTTAACCCCATTTGAGGTCCCTCTACCCAAGTGTGTTGGGTTGACAACTAAGCTATCAGCAACACTCCACAAGCACGAGGACCTGAATTAAATCCCAACACTCATGGTAAAAAGCTAGGTATGGCAGGCTAGAGAGATGGCCTCAGCGGTTAAAATCCGAGCATTCCTTGCAGAGACTGAGTTTCATTCCCAGCAACGCACATTGCAGCCTCTGACCACCTGTAACTCCAGTTTTAGGTATTTGGATGCCCTCTTCTGGCCTCATGGGTTCTTGTACTATGTGGTACACAACGTCATGCAGGGAAACACATACAGACTCTAGAACCTAAAAGATAAATATGTTGTTGTTTTTAAATTTTACTGAGTTTTTTTGTGTTATGAATAGTACTAGTCCTGCATGTAGGTTTTGTGTACTGGTGTCGTGCAATGCCAAAGAGGTCAAGAAAGGGTGCCGGATTTCGCAGCCGCCACAATTGTAGCGTGTGGACGACAACAGGTCCCTCTGCAAGAGCAGTTGTCCGCTCTTAACTGCTGAGCCATGCTCATCAGCCCAAAAGATAATTTTTTTTGTCTTTTTGAGACACGGGTCCCCTGAGCCTCCAGCTGTGCTGGAGACTCACTTTGTAGACCAGGTTGGCTGAACCCACGAGATCCACCTGCCTCGGCAAGATAAATATTTTTAATCCCAGCACTCCGTGAAAGTAGAAGTCAGGTGATCTCTGTGGGTTCAAACCACCTGGTCTACTAGCAAGGTTCCAGCGATAGCTGGGAGAGCACCTGCTCAAAAAGACCAAAGCAAACAAACAAAAAAAAAAAAAAAGACAAATCATTGAAAAGAAACCCAAGGCATGCCACAATGTGTGCCTGTAACCCAGCACTGTGTGGACCAGCAGTTCTGAGATAGCCTTGTGTTTAGAAAGCTGATTATATCTATCAGTCTTGTCTTCTTACGAATGTCTTTCTTAGAGTCTAGCTTTGTGTGGTTTTCATTCTGGAGAGTTTCGGATGTACGAACTGTTTTATGTCCTGAACCTCTCCACCTTCCTTCTTTCTCAGGCCTTGCAACTTGCTGTGCCCAGCGGCGCTTAGTGCTTTCTGGGACCAGCACCCATAAGTGGAGGCTGCCAGCTTCTTGTCCTCCTTAACACTGTCCTTGTCTAACCTGAAGCTAAGATAGACCTGCCATGGCTCTGCGCTATGGAGAACAGGCTCTGCTCATTGACCAAAGGAATGCCAAGGCCCTCTTCAGGTGTGGACAGGTGAGTTGGAGGGCAGAGCTCAAGAGAAGCCGGGGCTGGGGGGCTAGAAAGTGCGTGTCACACACAAGAGGGCCGAGCTCGATCCCCAAAGCCAGGGTGAGCATACAGTTCCAGCAGAGACACATAGACCCTTGGGATTCACTGGGCAGGCAAGCTAGTTGAATTGGGGGATCTCAGGTTCCAGTAGAGACCCTAACTTTAAAAGGTGGATGGGGACTGGAGAGATGGCTCGCAGTTAAGAGCACTTGGTGCTCGTCTCCACAGAACTTGAGTTCGGTTCCGAGCACTCCTGTCAGCTTGGAACCACCTGTAATGCCATTCTGGTGATTCGATGCTCTCTTCTGGCCTCCCTGGGCACGGTACCATATGCCAAACATTTAACACAGACACTAAATAAGAATGAAAAAGTGAACCTAAAAATACGTGGATGTTTCCTAGGTGCACCCAAGGTTGACCTCAGCTTCCACACATTCACACATGTGTGTAACTAACACACACAAAGCGGTAGGGCTCACTGGCACTGCCACATCTTTTTTTTTGTGGTCTTTTTGAGACAGGGTCCTCCCTGTAGCTCTGGCTGTCCTGGAACTCACCTTGTAGACCAGGCTGGCCTCAAACTCCAGAGATCCGAGTGCCTCTGCCTCCCAAGTGCTAGGATTAAAGGCGGTGTGCCACCACGCCCAAAATTTATTTTTCTGTATGTGTATGAATGTATTGTCTGCATGCAAGTTTGTGCACCCTGTCAAGCAATGCCCGCGGAGGTCAGAAGAGGGTGTGGAATCCCCTGGAACTGGGAGTTCTCCTGGAATTGGAGTTACATGACGGTTCTCGGCCGCCAACCACCATGGTGCTGGGGATCAAACCCGGGTCCTCGCAAGAGCGGTCAGAGCTCCTAACCGCGAGGCCATCTCTCCAGCCCTGCCACATCTTCTAAGGTCTGTCATTCTCTGCAGGCTTGCCTTCTCTGACTGAATATGAGCAGGCCCGTGATTTCCTAGTGCGAGCTCAGAAGGAGCAGCCCTGCAACCAGGACATCAATAAGGAGCTGAAGAAGCTGTCTAGGTGAGAGTCAGCCCACGAGTGTGACCAGAGGCACCTTCGTGGAAGGCAGGCTGTCAGTTCTACCCCAAGCTGGCTCCGAGGCAGCCATCCACACCTCCATGCTCATTACCCTAAAATGGCAGTTACTGATGTGGAGAAAGACAGACTGTGAAACTTCATTTCTGACCATCTCCCCACTTTCTGTTGTGTGAGCACTCCCTAGAGAGTGGACCCGAGACTTTATATGTACCTGTGTGTGCATACAGGCTAGAGGACAGTCTTGGGTGCCATTCCTCAGGTACTATACAACATTTTTTTCATGTCAGGGTTCCACTAGCCTGGAGCTCACCTGCTAGCCTAGGCTGGTTAGCTATTCTTTAAAGGGTCTTATGCAAATCCAGCATGGTTGTCTACTCCGTTAGTCCCAGGCCTTGGGATATTGAGGTAAGAAGATCACAAGTTCCAGGTCACTGTGGGGTATAGAGTAACACTGTGTCTCCAAAACCAAAATCGAGGGTCTGGAGAGACAGCTCAGCAGATAACAAGCACTGGCTGCTTCTTGAAAAGGACCCGGGTTTGATTCCCAGCACCACAGACTACAGCATTCCAGTTTCAGGGGTTCTGAATGCCCTCTTCTGAACCTCTGCCAGTATCATACAACAACAAGTGTACCTACCTTCATGCAAGCAATACACTCACAGACATAGAATAAAAATGATAATTTTTTAAACCCAAATATAGAGCTGGCAAGATTGCTCATTGGGTAAGGGATCAAGCCTGATGACCCGAGTTCTGATCCCTGGGACTCTCATAGTAGAAAGAACTGCTCTCCCTCAAGCTGTCTTTTGTCTTTTACATGTGGAATTGCACATGTGCAGTGCATGTGCATACACAAAACCAATAAAGACATAAATGCTTAAAAATGTTCAACACCCCTGAAAAGAGGGTCCTATGGTTTAAACTCTGCCTTTTCCTACTACCTGACACCCACTGTTCCCATAGGTCTCTGTCAACCAGACTGGTTGTGCCTACGTATATCCACTCAAGTGAGGAGGATACTAGTATTTTGGAAATGCAGTTTTTTTCAGGCTGCTAAGATGGCCCAGCAGAAAGGTTCTTACTGCCAGCTTGACAGCCTGAGTTCAATCCTTAGGACCACCATGGTGAAAGAAGAGAGCCAACTTAGCAAGTTGTCTTCTGACCTTCACCACTACATTTGAGTCCATGTATGAGTACACATATAATTTTTTTTTTTGTTTTTGAGACAGGGTCTCCCTGTAGCCCAGCTGTCCTGGAACTCACTCTGTGAGACCAGGCTGGCCTTGACCACAAGAGATCCGCCTGCCTCTGCCTCCCAAGTGCTAGGATAAAGGCGTGTGCCACCACGCCCGGCTACACTGTAATTTTTTAAAAAGAAAATTTTTTTTTTTTATTTTTTAACTTTTTTAATTTTATGTGTATGTGTGTTTTGCTTACATGTAAATGTACCCCGCAAGCAATGCTCAGGAGATCAGAAGAGGCACTGGATTACCTGAAAGTGTATTTACGCTGGCATGGTGGTGCATGCCTTTAACCCTAGCACTTGGGAGGCAGAGGCAAGAGGATCTTTTTGAGTTCAAGGCACAGCTGGTCTACAGAGTGAGTTCAGGGACAGTTGGGACGATAGGGAGACCTGTCTTGAAAAGAAAAAAAAAAAGAGCATAGTTGTCTAAAGACAAATAGAATAATCAAAAATATTGCCAGCATGGTGGTGCATGCCTTTAATCCTAGCACTCGGGAGGCAGAGGCAGGAGGATTTTGTGAGTTCAAGGCCAGCCTGTCTACGAGCAAGTTCCAGGACAGCTGGGGCTATAAAGACCAAAAAAAAAAAAAAAAAAACAAAAAAAAAGAGAAGGAGGATTTACAAATGGTTGGTGAACCACCGTGTTGGGTACTGGGAATCAAACCTGAATCCTTGCAAGAGCATCAAGTTCCTAACTGCTGATGTAACTTCTCCAGCCTGAAAACAAAACTGTAAAACAGAAAAATTTCTGGGAATGGTGGTGTACACCTTTCAACTCAGCATCGGGGAGGCCGAGGCAGGCAATCTCTAAGGCCAGCCTGGTCTACACCAAGTTGAGGCCAGTCAGGTATGTCAGGTGGAGACCGGTGTGTCTCAAATAAGTAGAAAAAAAAATGTAGCTCTCTATATATCACATCACTACTAGGGAGGATCAAGCAAGTGGGTCTCTAAGAACAGGCCGGTCTGTCTTACATAGTGAGTTCTAGGCCAGCTGGGGTACAAGGAGACTTTGTTTCAAAAAGACAAAAAAATTAAAAGAATTGTAAACTCTTCTGCTCAGAGAACCTGTATGCTCTTTGTAGAACACTTGTGGTTGTTTTTGTCTTTTTGAAACAGGGTCTCCCTTACTGCTTGCCTGGGCTCACTTGACCACGCTGGCCTTGAATTTACAGAGATCCACCTACCTCTGCCTCCCAAGTGGTGGATCAAAGGTGTGAATCACCATTTTTTTTTTTTTTTTGGTCTTTTCGAGACAGGGTCTCCCTGTAGCCCCAGCTGTCCTGGAACTCACTCTGTAGACCAGGCTGGCCTTGAACTCAACAAAATCACCTGCCTCTGCCTCCCAAGAAGCTAGGATTAAAGGCGTGCACCATGCCACACGCCCGGCTGAATCACCACTTTTTTATGTGTAATGTGTATGAGTATTTTCCCAGCATGTAGGTTAAGTGCACCACCTGCATGCAATGCCTGTGGGAGGCCAGAGAGGGGTGTCAGATCCCCTGGAACTGAGTTAAGGACAGTTGTTGTAGTTGCCATGTGGGTGCTGAAACCAAACCTGGGTCCTCTGCAAGAGCAGCCAGTGTTGTTAACCACTGAGACATCTCTCCAGCTCCATTTTGTCAAAAACTTTGAATGAAAACATCTTCCTGTAAGTAGGAATCACCTGGTAGGACAGCCATCTTTTAAGGTGTATTGTTTTGTTTTGGTGGGTTCTCTACCCCACTTAACATTAGATCCTTGCTGCTGAGGTCTCTGTGTAGTATACATCACTAACACTTGGATGCAGTCAACACATTTCTGGCCTATTAGGGCTTCCCAGGAGCTTCCTTTCTGGTATGTAAAAGTATCCTCTCAGGTTAGATATTAAATTTGGGGATTTGACCATTCCTTAACAAGAAAAATCTCAAAATGAGTCTGAGGCCACTCAGTCTGAGAGGTCATTTGACAGGACTTGGCTTGAGCCCACTGACTGGCTTCAACCTTCCCAGCTGCCATCTTTCCAAGTGGTGGCCTTTTGTGCAGTGGCTTCCTAAACTGACTTAGGAGCCTTGCGTGTCTCTGCCCCTCCTGTTCCCTCTGCCCCCTCCTTTGGTTAAGGTCTGAGTTTCTAGTGGCTCTGACCTGAGCAGATAATTCCAGCCACCAGATGTCACCTCCTACAAACACATACAGCATGCCTTTTTGTCCACAGCTACTACAAGGACTACTTGGACAGAGAGCGAGAGATGTGTCTCCGGATGTTCGCTCCCTGTGACAAAGGGAGATACTGAAGGTATCTCTGTGGGAAGATACTGAAGGTAATGGCAGGCCTGGGAGAGCATGAGGGGACAGGGCTTTCTGACCAATAGGGAAGATGTCCTCAGCTCTTAGGACCGGCGTGGCTTTTTTTTTTTTTTTTTTTTTTTTTTTTTTTAATGTGTGTAAGTGTACTGTCTGCATGTAGGTCTGTGCACTCATGTCGTACAATGCCTCGGAGGTCAGAAGAGGGCGTCGGATTCCCCTGGAACTGGACTTAAAAGACGGTTGGTTCTTAGCCACCATGTGGGTGCTGGGAATTGAACCCAGGTCCTCTGCAAGAGCAGTTGGTGCTCTTAACTGCTGAGCCATCTCTTCAGCCCATATTTTGTTATTTTTATTTTATGTGTATGAGTGTATTGCCTACATGTATGTAAGTGCACCCATATCGAGCAACGCCAGAAGAGGGCTTTGGATTCCCCTGGAACTAGGGTTATGAATGATTGTTAGCTGCCATACGTGTGCTGGGAATGGAACCCAAGCTCTTCGCAAGAGCAGCCAGTGCTCATAATGCTGAGCCATCTCTCCAGGCCCACTAAAGACCTTTTTTTTTTTTGTTATAGTTTACAAAATAAAATTCTCCTTGAAATTGCTTAGGGGCTGGAGAGATAGCCTAGCGGTTAACAGCACCGACTGCTCTTGCAGAGGACCCGGGTTCGATCCCCAGCACCCACATGGCGGCTAAGAACTGTCTGTAACTCCAATTCTAGGAGAACTCCAGTTCCAGGGGAATCCAAGACCGTCTTCTGACTTCCGTGGCTTTGCACGACACAGGTGCACAGACCTACATGAAAACAGTACATTCATACACATACAAAAATAAATAAAAATTTTTAAAAAGAATAAACCCTTTGTAAAAAAAATTGCTTAAAAGTGAAGCAATGAATGAAGTCATTAGTGTGACAATTTAGGCTTAGAAGAGAATTGAGTTTCTCTCTCTCTCTCTCTCTCAGCTCTTTAATCTCTCTCTCATCTCTCTGTCTTTCTGAGATAGGGTTACTCTGTGGCCCCAGCTGGTCTGGAACTCACTAGGTGGATCAGGCTGGTCTCCATCTCACAGAAATCTGCCTGCCTTTGCCTCCCAAGTCCTGGGGTTAAAGGTATGCACCACATGCCCAAGTTTCTTAACTTTTTTTTTAAATTTCATTTATTTATTTATGTGTATGAATGTATTATCTGCATGTAGGTTTGTGCACCCATGTCGTGCAATGCCGCAGAGGTCAGAAGAGGGCGTCAGATTCCCCTGGAACTGGAGTTCTCCTGGAATTAGAGTTACAGACAGTTCTCAGTGGCCATGTGTGTGCTGGGGATCGAACCCGGGTCCTCTGTAAGAGCAGTCGGTGCTCTTAACTGCTAGGCCATCTCTCCAGCCCTTGTTTTGTTTTTGAGACAATCTGAATTAGTCCAGTCCAGTGAGCCAACCTTAAGCTCACTATGTAGCTAAGAATGACCTTGAGGGGCTGGAGAGATGGCCTAGCGGTTAAGAGCGCCGACGCTCTTACAGAGGACCCGGGTTCGATCCCCAGCACCCACATGGCGGCTGAGAACTGTCTGAAACTCCAATTCCAGGAGAACTCCAGTTCCAGGGGAATCCGATGCCCTCTTCTGACCTCCTCGGCATTGCACGACACGGGTGCACAGACTTGCATGCAGACAGTACATTCATACACATACAGAAATAAATTTTAAAAAAAGAAAAAAAAGAATGACCTTGAACTGCTGATCTTTCTACCTACACCTCATCCTCCTAGACAGGTTTGGACCATCAAACCTGGTTTATGTAGTGCTGGGGATTAAACCTAGGGCTTTATGTGTGCTATAAGCAAGCACTGTAGTAACTAAGGTACATCTGCAGCCCTATTTAATTTTGTTTTTAATTCTCTGAATGTGTGAGGCTGTGTGCGGATATGTGCACAGGAGTGCAGTGCCTGTGGAGACTAGAAGAGGATGTCAGATCTTCTAAAGCTGGAGTTATAGGTAGTTGTGAGATGCTCAACATGGGTACTAGGAACTGAACTCTGGTTCTCTGTAGGAACAGTAGACTTTTTTTTTTTTTTGGTCTTTTCAAGATAGGGTTTCTTTGTAGACCCAGCTGTCCTGGAACTCACTCTGCAGACCAGGCTGGCCTTGAACTTACAAAGATTCGCCCACTTCTGCCTCCCAAGTGCTAGGATTAAAGGCGTGTGCCACCATGCCCGGCAGAACAGTACACTTTTTAAAATTTATTTTTTATGTGTATGAATGTACTATCTGCATTTAGGTTTGTGCACCCGTGTTGTGCAATGCCTTGGAGGTCAGAAGAGGGTGTCGGATTCCCCCTGGAACTGGAGTTCTCCTGGAATTGGAGTTACAGACGGTTCTCAGCCGCCATGTGGGTGCTGGGGATCAAACCTGGGTCCTCTGTAAGAGCAGTCGGCACTCTTAACCGCTAGGCCATCTCTCCACCCCCAGAACAGTACACTCTTTTTTTCTTAATTTTTAAAAATTTTATTTATTTCTGTATGTGTATGAATGTATTGTCTGCATGCAGGTTTGTGTACCCATTTTGTGCAATGCCTCGGAGGTCAGAAGAGGGTGTCAGATTCCCCTGGAACTGGAGTTCTCCTGGAATTGGAGTTTCAGATGGTTCTTGGCCACCATGTGGGTGCTGGGGATCGAACCCTGGTCCTCTGTAAGAGCGGTCGGCTCTCTTAACTGCTAGGCCACCTCTCCAGCCCCCAAACAGTACACTCTTACACCAAGCCAACTCTCTAGTCCTGTCCCCCTGTTTTTTGAGATGGGGTCTTGCTATGTAGTCCAGGCTGGTCTGGAACTCAACAATCATCCTGTCTCAGGCTCTTGTGTTGGGGTTACAGGCGTTTACCATTATGCCTGGCTACAGGCTGTTCATGGGGAAGAGGGGTGTGGTGTTGGTTAACCCAGAACCCCCACACTTGATAGGGAAGGTCCTCTACCACTGAGCCACATCTGCAGCTCAGGGTTATTCTAAGAGCTGGGAAATCTCCAGCCTCAGTTTACGTCTTAACACTTTAGTAAAGAAGACAAAACCCCAGTGTGAAGAAGTTGGGCCAGACTGCTTTTTCAGTTCTTCAAACTACCAGAGTTAGAGATTTGAAGATAGAGGAATCTGCTATCAGGTACACGGTGGCTTGTTATTTAGCAGGCACAGGGCAAGGTGTCCCCATGAGTACTCAAGATAACTTCTAGGCTGCTCTGCTATGACTTAAGAAAATTAATGGGAACAGAATCACCTGCTCCAAACACCTGCTTAGCCAGGCCCAGCTTTGTCTCCTGAGAGAAGTTAAACAAGGAACAAGAAGGAAACAGCTGCTGAGTGGGGCTCCTGTGCTAAATCTTGCCTTTGTTTCTGCTCTGTGTCTACAAAAGCAGCTCATGAGGAGGGGCTCTGAAAGGCCTATTCATTGAAGCATGCTCAACTGGGCTCTGAACCACTGCTGCCTGCTGGGCAGATGCCACCAGTCAGCTCTCTCACTGGCATAACCTTGTGACTCCAGCCTTTGAGTGTTTAAGGGAACTTTGGGATATGGCAGAACTGAACTGAGCTGTTGAGCCAGAGGACCTCTCCTCCTTGGATCTTGTTACATCTAGTAGACACGTAGGCCCATGGTTGTCCCAGACATTTGTATGGAGGTGCTTGTGTGGGGGAGTATGAGGGAGTGTGCAGCTGCATTTGTGCAACCTATCTGTGCATGTGTGTGGAGTTCAGAGGACCATCTGGGGTCAGACTTCCAGAGATTACTTGTCTCCTCTTCCCATCTCCCCATCACTGGGATTATAAGTGTGCACCACCATGCCCAGCCTTTTATGTGGGTTCTGGGGATCACATTCAGGTCCTCACCCTCATGAGGCAAGTGCTTTATTAACTGGGCTGTTTTCCTGGTCCTTCCAGGGCCCAGCTGGGAACCAGGTCTTGGGAACCCCAGTGGGGCTTCAGGCCTCCCTTCTGTGGCTGTTGGTCCAAAGGAACTGAGGCTACTCTGTTTCCCACAGAATCCCAGCTCTTGATGTTTATCCTGTCATAAGCAGTGACTATTTTGGGTCTAAAATGACAGCATGTTTCTACTCCTGTTAGGTCGTGTCATAGTTCTTGTCACTGATGTGCCTCCCCCAACTTGTGGCCTGGTCAGTTAATTTACTTTTAATTCTCATTCTCTCTCTCTCTCTCTCTCTCTCTCTCTCTCTCTCTCTCTCTCTCTGGCTGTGTCTGTAGACTCATGTGTAGAGGTGAGAGGGCAGCTTTTGGGAGTTGGCTGTCTCCTTCCACTGAGGGTTCTTAGGATTGAACCCAAATTTTTTGCTGTAAGCACTTTTATCTGCTGAATGGTCTTGACTGCCCACTGTCTGGTCATTTAAAAGAAGCTGAACACCTAGGCAGCTTGATGTTCTTACTTTGACTGGGGCCGTTTTCTTTTTTGGTTGGTTGATTGGTTGTTTTTTTTTTGAGACAGGGTCTCTCTGTAGCCCCAGATGGCCTGGTGCTTTGTAGACCAGGCTGGCCTCAGTCTCACAAAGATCGGCCAACCTCTGCCTCCCAAGTGCTTGGATTGAAGGTGTGTACTACTATGCCCAGCCTGATTTATTTCTTTAAAAAAATACTTTGAGCCAGGCATGGTGGCACACGCCTTTAATCCTAGCACTTGGGAGGCAGAGGCAGGTGGATCTTTGTGAGTTCAAGACCAACCTGGTCTATATAGCGAGTTCCAGGACAGCTGGAGCTACAGGAAGACCCTGTCTCGTGAGTGTTTTGCCTGCATGTATGTAAGGGCACCATGTGTGTACAGTGCTCACAGAAGCTAGAAGAGGGTGTTGGAGCCTCTGGAACTGGAGTTACAGATGGTTGTTAGCCACCATGTGGGTGCTGAGACTCAAACCCTGGTCCTCTGGAAGACTAGCATGTGTTCTTTTTTTTTTTTTTTTTTAATTTTTTATTTATTTCGGTATGTGCATGAATGTACTGTCTGCATGCAGGTCTGTGCACCCGTGTCGTGCAATGCCGCGGAGGTCAGAAGAGGGTCTCAGATTCCCCTGGAACTGGAGTTCTCCTGAAATTGGAGTTTCAGACGGTTCTCGGCCGCCATGTGGGTGCTGGGGATCGAACCCGGGTCCTCTGCAAGAGCGGTCGGCGCTCTTAACCGCTAGGCCATCTCTCCAGCCCCTAGCATGTGTTCTTAACCACTGAACCATCTCTCCAGCCCCCTTCTTAGCCACCTTCTTAAGATCGATTTGTCTGTGTGCGCATGTGTGCGCACGCTTGCGTGTATGTACACGTGCAGGCAGGCATGTGTGCACCTGTAGGGTGGGTATGGGCACACAGGCAGAGGCCAGAAGATGGCACTGGGGTCTGCCTGTCACTCTTCACCTATTCCTTTGAGGCAGGGTCTCCCTCTGAACCTGAGGTTCAGATTTTCTTGGCTAGGCCACAAGCCACCATGCCCCTTCTCTCTCTTGGAACTGGGGTTACAAGCATATGTGAAATACCTAGCTTTTTATGTGGGTGCTGGGATCTGAACACCAGTCCTTGTGATTACATACCAAGTATTCTTCACTGCTGTGCCATCTCCAGCCCAGGAGTATTTTAATTGTGCTGTCTGGTTGGATACTACTGACTTGTAAAGGTCTTTCTGGTGGAGCATTGTCTTAGTTGCACTCTGGAGTCCTTAGATTGCAGAAGACCCTGTCTTGCTCCTCTTCATACTCTTATATTGACTAATTACCAGTGACCAAAACCCATTTATATTGTCAGCTACCACTGGTTCACTGATGGGACCTTGTGGGGAGCCCTTGGGTCCAAGGAAGAGAATATGCTTGGCAAGCAGAGACCTGGGAGTTGTTAGGGGCTCAGCACCCCTCTCTCTTTTATTCTCTCTCACCCTAAGGAGGGCCCAATTTGGTACACCTGTAGCCCTTTCAGTGGAGACTGCTCTTCCCCACCCCACACCTACCTCTACTAACCATAGCTCCAGTATGGAAAACCCTGAGGCCTGGTTTTGAGTCCATGGAATCCCCGAGAGTAGCATCCTTCGCAGTACCATCTAATAGAGATGGGTTGGAAAGATCATGTGACATAAGATGGCACAGGATGAGCTGGGCGTGGTGGGGCATGCCTTTAATCCTAGCATTTGGGAGACAGAGGCAGGCGTATCTCTGTGAGTTCAAGGCCAGCCTTGTCTACAGAGTGAGTTCCAGGACAGCTGGGATTACAGGGAGACCCTGTCTCGAAAAAGACAAAAAAAAAAAAAAAAAAAAAGATGGCACAGGATGGAGATGATAGGAGATAGGCAGAGACCCATGGCAGGAACTGAGCTAATCCTAGAAGTACTGCTTTTCCCAGTGAAAAGCAGTGTCGTGGTGATCCAGCTCCTGCTGGGGGAGGTGAATGTGGCAGGAGCAGACCCTTGGTAGTCCTGCCACACCCTTCCTCCCTGAGGAACCCACAGCACCTAGCAGAAAAGTGTCCCTCTGCCCAAGGTCACACTTTGGAATCCTCTGAAGACACTCGTGACCAGAAGACCTGGAGCTTTAGAGTGGACCCTGTTGGGATATTTACAAATGCTGCCCTGCGGTTGATAAGGCATTCCCCAACTTGTAGTGTGCTAATAACCTTTTCAGAAGTGCCTAGCTGCTTATGTAAGTAGAAAAGTCCCCATGGCTCCATCACAGTGGTGATGTGACCTGGGCAGAAAAATACACTTGAAACAGATGTATCTTCACAATGAGCACAACTATAACACATGTGTGGTCATGCATGTGGAGGCCATAGGTGAACCTTGGCTGTTCTGTTATTGTTGTTGAGACAGGGTCTCCCTATAGCCCCAGCTGTCCTAGAACTCGCTATGTAGACCAGGCTGGCCTTGAACTCACAGAGATCCACCTGCCTCTGCCTCCTGAGTGCTGGGATTAAAGGCATACACCACCACGCCCATTGGCTGTTGTTCTTAGTAGTTGGGCCACCTTGTTTTTTGAGACAGGGTCTCATTAGGACCTGGGGGTCATTGATTAGGCCAGGCTAGCTGGCCAGTGAGCCTTCCCAGCATGAGGACTATAGGTTCTCACCACCATGTCTGCTGTTATATGGGTGCCAGGTATTGAACTCCGGTCCTCATGCTTGAGTGGCAGGCACTTTACCCAATGAGCCATCTCCTCAGCCTCCTTAGCTGGATTTTTAAATACAACATTTCTGTGGAATAGAGGATGAGTCAGGTCCTGAAAAAGCAGCTATCTTGCCAACATTAACATAACCAAGGAGCAGAAGAGATGAAGTCAGAGCCTAGCAGCCTGGCCACAGCCGTAAAGCTGAAATCAACAACCAGTAATGTCCACTGTCCATGATAGGAAACTAGTTTTAACTCTGAACAGTTTCCTGGCTGTTAATCTCCATAGCTAAACATTATGTCTTCTTTGCCATCGAGAGAGAGAGAGAGAGAGAGAGAGAGAGAGAGAGAGAGAGAGAGAGAGAGAGTGTCAGGCAGGCATGTATGTGCCATGGCACATGTGTGAAGATCAGAGGACAACTTGGGAGTGTAGGTCCTCATCCTCCACCCTGTTTGAGACAGAACCTCTTATTTTTCTGTTGTGCATATCAGATAGCTGGCTTGAAACGTACTGAGATTCTCTTGCTTCCCCTTCCTCCCTGTGGGAGTGTTGGGATTACAGATGCTTGTGATACTGTCTGGCTTCTCCCTGGGTTCTGACAATTCAAACTCAGGTCCTCACACTTGTGCACAGCAAGGTCTTTGAGCCACTGAGTGGTCTCCCCACCCCCACATTGTTGGTTTGTGTGTTACCAGGATGTGTCTGTGGTCTTCCATGCTGCTGCCCAAGGCATTTTCCTTTGCAGTTGCAGTCCCACTATGAGACCCTTTCTTAGAGAAGATTCCATGCAGTTGCAGTCCCACTTTGAGACCCTTTCTTAGAGAAGATTCCATGCTTGTCCTCATGATGTTGCTTTCAGAAAGACTGTCCTGTGCACTGGCCTGGGTGACAATGGCCACCTAAAAATGCTTGTATTTATATAATTTGTGGAACTTCATTTTTCTAGCTATTTCTAATTGCCTTTCTCCCCCTGTATAGTTTGAACAGTTTGCCTGTATCATATTATCTATTTTATATTCTTTTTTTCTTTTTTTCTTTTTTTTTCTTTTTTTTGGTCTTTTTGAGACAGGGTCTCCCTGTAGCCCCAGCTGTCCTGGAACTTGCTCTGTAGACTAGGCTGGCCTTGAGCTCACAGAGATCAGCCTACCTCTGCCTCCCAAGTGCTAGGATTAAAGACATGTGCACCACACCCAGCCTATTTTATATTTCTTAATTTCATTTTGTGTGTGCATGCGCCTGCACATGTGTGCATGTGGTGGCCACAAGCAGATATCGGGTATCTTTCTCAATTTCTGTTCACCGTTTTTTGTTGTTGTTGTTTTTTTTTTGGCTTTTTGAGACAGGGTCTCCCTGTAGCCCCAGCTGTCCTGGAACTCAACTCTGTAGACCAGGCTGGCCTTGAACTCACAAAGATCCGCCTGCCTCTGCTTCCCGAGTGCTAAGATTAAACGCATGCGCTACCACACCCGGCTTGTTCACCTTATTTTTTGAGATGTTCTCATTGAACCTAGAACTCACCAATTCAGCTATACTGGCTGACTAGTGAGCTTCAGGAATCCACCAGTTTCCAATCACCAGCACTGAGATGACCCATGCACAGATCCTCATGCTTGGGCGGCAAGCATTTTGCCAAATGAGCAGGCTCCCCAGATCCTCTTATCTGTTTGAAAGCTATGAGGGTCTGTGAAATGGCTCCACAGGTAAAAGTGCTCACCACTCAGCCTGACAACCTGAGTTCAAGCCCCAGGACCCACACGATGGAAGGATAGAACATACTCCTCTGACTTCACACATTAAGCTGTGGCACACGTGTACACCACACACACAAACACAATATATTAATAATTTTCTTAAACACTATGGTACTACATCATTCGTAACTCTGTTCCTACACAGGAAACTTCCATTCTTGAAATTTCTGGATTTGCATAACAGTCCATACAGATGTTCTGCAGGATGGAGGCCCAGCTGCCACCCCTGGCTTCTTTAATCATTTGGGCCAAATCTACTGTTTCCTGGATCACTTTTCTTAGTTTACTTCTTCGAAGTCCAAGGACCTTGGTGCAACTTTGGACATTGAATGCATAGTGGATAAGCTATGTGAATTGTGTGTGGTTTTTGTTGTTTTTTTTTTGCGTGTATGTATGTGTATGTGCTTGTAGGATAGAAGTCAACTTTAGATGTCATTCCTCAGGTGTTATCCACTTTTTTTCCAGACAGGGTATCTCGTTAGCCTAGAGCTTACCAATTAGGCTAAACTGGCTTCCCAGGAGAGCCTTGGAGATCTGCCTGTCTTCCCCCTCCCCACACCAGGATTTCAAGTACATACCACAACTCTAGGCTTTTCTCTGTGGGGTTCTAGAGAGCAAGCCAAGGTTCTCTGTGCTTGCAAGTGAACACTTTACTTTTTTTACTAATTGAACAATCTCCCCAGCTATGTTTTTTGCTGTTGTTTTTTTTTTGTTTTATTTTTATTTTTTTATTTTGTATGTGTATAAGTGTACTGTCTGCATGTAGGTTTGTGCATCCGTGTCGTGCAATGCCGTGGAGGTCAGAAGAGGGTGTCGGATTCCCCTGGAACTGGAGTTCTCCTGGAATTGGAGTTACAGACGGTTCTCAGCCGCCATGTGGGTGCTGGGGATCAAACCCGGGTCCTCTGCAAGAGCAGTCGGCGCTCTTAACCGCTAGGGGGGCACCAATTTTCCTCCCAGCCCCAGTTTTTTTTATTTTTTTTTTTTTTTTATTTTTTTTTTATATTTTTAACAAATCTAGAACCCGTGTTTCCTCCCATCCCCCACCCCGCCAGAGCTCATGCATTCTGCCAAACATGTTTTCAACTCTTAATCTTTCTCAATATTGTCCATGGGAAAGTTGACTGTTTTTGAGCAGTTCACTGTTTCAGTCAGTTCTTTTGATGCAGTCTTTTCTGTGTGTTGTTGTTTCCAAAATGCATTACGCCCAACTGCTTTGTACAAATGCTCAGGGGGCCCATACACAAGAAATACTTACAACTGGATGTAATGTGCACTAGCATCCACAGATGAGGGATACCATTCGTCATTTGTTTTTCTGGGACTGTGTTACTTCATTCAGCATGATGTCCTCAGCTCCAGCCATTTTCCCTCCGCAACAGCTCGTGATGGTGCCGTCTTTCTTTACGACTCTGCATAGACTCCATTGTGAGATTTAACCACATTTTTATTATCCACCCATCCGTCCAGTTGAGGGCATTTGGTTGTGTTCCAGCTCTTTGCTATTGTGAAGAGAGACTGCAATAAACATGGCCGCGTCATGTAATCTTTGTGGGTGCGTGAAAGTCTGTTGAGGGTACATGCCCAGGAGTAGTGTATGGCTGGGACGGGTGGGCCAAGTTCCATTCCAAGTTTCCAAGGGTTCTCCCACTGGCTTCATAGTGGCTGTACACGTTTACATTCCACCAAGCAGTGAATGAGTGTTCCCCCTTTTCATTCCCACACCTCTCCAGCCACTTGGTATTTCATTTGTTTTCTTGAATCCTAGCCAGTCTTATTGGAGTTAAGATGATATCTTAAAAAGTGTTTTCATTTTGCATTTCTCCTTTATGATTAGTGATGTTGAACAGTTCCTTGAGGTGTTTTCTGTTGTCCTTACAGCATCTCTACATTCCTTCAACTCTGTGACGATCTCTATTCAGTTCTTTGCTCATCATGAGTGGTCAATTGTTTTTTTTGTTGTTTTGTTTGTTGAGTAGTTTATATATTTGGAAATCATAGCTTGTCAGATGTATCAATCTGCGTTGAAATGGTTTTTCCTCCTCCACTCTTGTTGGGATTTCTCTTCACTTCCTGTTGTTTTTCTTTGCATGTACAGAATGTTTGGAGTTTGAAATGAGGTCCCAATTTGTCAGTTGTTGACCTTAATTCTTGTGCAGTTGCTGTCTAGATTTAGGAAGTCTTTTTCCAACGCCTATTGTCTTTGTAAGTCCTGTCTGCCAACCTTTTTTTCCTTCTATCACTTCAGAGTTTTTGGGGTTTCAACGTGAGGGGTATCTTTAAATTTGACCATCTGGATTTGACTTTTGTACAGGAGGCGACGAGATGGGTAGGGGGTTTAATTTTTCCATTCTTTCCTACAAGTGGTGATCCCGTTCTGCCACACCACTTCCTTGAATCTGATTCCCCTACGATCTTGTTTTCTTCCATTGGGTTCTTCTTGCCTGCCCCCCTTGTCAAAATTGAGATGGCTGGAAATTGTATGGTGCTCAACCAGATGTTGGCTTTTCGGTTTTTGTTTCAATTGTGTCAAAAAGGATCTGTTTTTTGTCAGTACCAGAAAGCTGTTTTAAGGACTATAGCCCTGTTAGATTAGTTTGAAAATCTTGGTATAGAGATCCCTCACTGTGTAGTTCTTTTCACTTCAGGGTTGATTTGGCTATTTCGGGGTCCTTTTTTGTTTTTTCCAAATGAATTTAAGAAACTTTTGTTTTCCAAGCCTGTGAAGAAAACTCCTTGGGGATTTTGAATTGGGATTTGCGTTTAAATCTATAACAAGAGTTTTGTTTTTAAGAATGAACTTTTTACAATGTTCTATTTTCCCCAATCTATGAACACATGGAGGTTTGTTTTTCTCTTTTGTTTCTCTGAGGTCTCTTTCAATTTCTTTCTTTTTTTCTTAAAGGGTTTAAAATTTTTTTTGTTGATGTTTTTGGTGTCTTTGGTTAGGTTTGTTCCTAGGTATTTGATTGTTTTTGAGGCTATTGTGAGTGGGAAGGTCTCTTTGAATTCTTTCTCCAGTTGCTTGTTTTTGGTGTAAAGAAAGGCCATTGATTTTTTAAGGTTGATTTTGTATCCTGCCACTTTGCTGAAGCTGTTAATCGTTTCTAGGAGTTTTCTGGTGGAGTTTTTAGCATCCCTTAATAGTAAGGCTCTGTGTTGTTGTTGTTTTTTTTAAACAACAACAACACAGAACCTTACTATTATAGCTTGGGCTGTCCTGGAACTTGGAAGACTCCTGCAGCTGGGTAGTAGCTCAGTGGTAGAGCACCTACCAAACATGCATGAACCGTGGGTTGCCTCACCACAGAATAGAACACTGCAAGTTAGGAGAATTGGCCAGCTGCTCTGTGGAGTGAGCAAGCATCTGGACTGAGTGGTCTTAAGGCTGAATGCTTTGGGATCTGAAAAGAAAAAGGAAGGGGCTTGTATTGAATGCCAATTCCAACACCAATTTCTTTTTTTAAAATATTTTTTAATGTGTATGAATGTACTGTCTGCATGCAGGTTTGTGCACCCATGTCGGGCAATGCTGCGGAGGTCAGAAGAGGGTGTTGGATTTCCCTGGAACTGGAGTTAAAGGTGGTTCTCAGCCGCCATGTGGGTGCTGGGGATCGAACCCGGGTCCTCTGCAAGAGCAGTCAGTGCTCTTAACCACTAGGCCATCTCTCCAGCCCGAATTTCCTTTTTTTTTTTCTTGAAGTAGTGCCCACAAGTAGCTTTCCTTTGAAGTCACAGGAGGTTTGGTTGGAAATGGGGCTAAGCCATGGAGATTGCAATCAAAGCTGAGATTCAGGAATTTGGTTCTGGCTCAGTCATTTGAGGAAGCAGAGAGTATAGGAGCAGTGGCTCTCAGAGGTCTGGGACCTGGAGTGTAGTGTGTTCCAGAGATGTCCCCCAGCATCAGGGCTTCTGGCCCTCAGAAGCCTCAAGGTGTGGTGGTTGTTGCTTGTTGCACATAATTTGTGATTGGATCTAGTTGGGAATCTGTTTGCTCTGCTCCTTCCCAAAGAGATAAAGAGGAAGCCCTCAAATCCTGCATACATTCTGTGAAGATGCTACATGCATCCAGTTAGATTGTCAGCTTCTTGAACCTTGTGTGTTTTTTAATTTTTATTTATTTATTTTTTTATGTGTATGAATGTACTGTCTGCATGTAGGTCTGTGCACCCATGTTGTGCAGTGCCGCGGAGGTCAGAAGAGGGTGTCGAATTCCCCTGGAATTGGAGTTAAAGATGGTTCTCAGCCGCCAGCCATGTGGGTGCTGGGGATCGAACCTGGGACCTCTGCAAGAGCAGTTGGGTGCTCTTAATCACTAGGCTATCTCTCCAGCCCCAATAATACCTTGTTTAAATGTGTTTTTGAAACTTAAAGGATTAGTTTGTCTGACTTCCTGTCCACATATCTCCACTGTCTGATGATGACAGTGGAGTCCTATTTTCCCATGGTGACAGGCAGGTGAGCACTGTGTGCTGAAACTGTTAGCCCTGCTCTTGATCTGCACCGTGGTGAGATGCCTTTCTCCTTGCTCAGTAGGTGCTGTTGAAGTCATCCCTTTGTTGTCTAACTATAAATACCTCTGCTCACTTGGGTCTCCCATTTCATTATTGTCTCTTACTGAGAAGGCATTTCCCCTGTGGGGTGTCTTTGGCCCCTTACCTCTCTTCCACATCCTCTCTTGGCAGTGCTCACAGCCCACAGCCTGCTCCCTGCTGAGATACACTTTAGTGGATTTGGACTCCGTGCTCTTTGTGGGTGAGGATCAATGCAGCTATTATTAGCTCATGAGATAGCCAGGCTCCCTTTTTCATTTACAGAGTGAACAGTGCTGGTGCTGGAGGTGCCCTCTGATCATCACAGGGCATAGGCAAAAGTCAGCTTGTTAGTCTTAGTGCTCTGCCCTTGATGTTAGCCAAGCTATTCTAGCACTCTGGCCTCAGGGTCATCCTCTGCCTGTCTTTAGGTTGCACTTCATTTAGATTTAGGCCATTGGATGTTGGCTTAGCCTGTGTTTAAAACTATTTTCTTTTCTTTTTTTTTTTTTTTTTTTTTTTTTTTTTTTTNTCTCTCTCTCTCTCTCTCTCTCTCTCTCTCTCTCTCTCTCTCACACACACACACACACACACACACACTCACTCAGATCGAGTCAGATCAGTGAACCCCAGGCCAGTGAGAGACTCTGCCTCAAAAAACAAGACATTCCTGGAGAAAGACACTTGAGGTTGCCCTACGACTTGGACTTACACACATATACCCATACACATGAGAACATACACACAATGAAATTTTTTTTTGTCTTTTTGAGACAGGGTCTCCCTGTAGCTCTGGCTGTCCTGGAACTCACTCTGTACACCAGGCTGGCCTTGAACTCACAGAGATCCGCGTGCTTCTGCCTCCCAAGTGCTAGGATTAAAGGCGTGCGCCACCATGCCCTGCATTTATTTATTTCTGTATGTGTATCAATGTACTGTCTGCATGCAAGTCTGTGCACCCGTGTCGTGCAATGCCGCGGAGGTCAGAAGAGGGTCTCGGATTCCCCTGGAACTGGAGTTCTCCTGGAATTGGAGTTTCGGACGGTTCTCGGCCGCCATGTGGGTGCTGGGGATCGAACCCAGGTCCTCTGCAAGAGCGGTCGGCGCTCTTAACCGCTAGGCCATCTCTCCAGCCCCTAAATTATTTTTTAATTAATTAATTTGTATGAATGTACTGTCTGCATGTAGGTTTGTGCACCCGTGTCGTGCAATGCCACAGAGGTCAGAAGAGGGTGTCGTTTTCCCCTGGAACTGGAGTTCTCCTGGAATTGGAGTTACAGATGGTTCTCAGCTGCCATGTGGGTGCTGGGGATCAAACCCGTTTCCATCTGTAAGAGCAGTCGGTGCTCTTAACCGCTAGGCCATCTCTCCAGACCTTAATTATTTTTTATGTGTATGAGTGTACAGTCTACATGTAGGTTGGTGCATCCGTGTCGTGCAGTGCCGAGTAGGTCAGAAGAGGGCATTGGATTCCCCTGGAACTGGAGTTCCAGACGGTTCTTAGCTGCCATGTGGGTGCTGGGAATCAAACCTGGGTCCTCTGCAAGAGCAGTTGGCACTCTTAACCACTGAGCCATCTCTCCAGCCCCTGTTGTTGACTTTTAATTTAGAAGTTTCTGAGTATTAGGGATAGAACCAGGGACTCCTATGTGCAGGCAAGTGCTCTGTCACTGAGCCCCAGCCCAGCCCTGACTTTCAGTTTTTTAGTGTGTGAGTTTGGATTTTGTTATTCTTCTGAGATAGGTGTGAAGCTTGTCTTAATCTCACTGTATAGCCAAGGATGACCTTGAACTCCTTTCTAATCCTCTTGGCTTGGACCACCACCAGCTTATGCAGTGCTGGGGATGGAACTGAGGGCTTCATAGGTGTTAGGCAAGCATCCTACCACTGTAGCCCTAACAAAGCCCCAACTTTGATCTTTGAAGCTTTCCTCAACCCCAATACACACACAGACCCAGGAAGAGCAGGTTTAACTGGAGTGGACCCGAAGATTTTTAGACTGACAGATAAAAGGAGAGAAGAGCTAGGAGCAGAAGGTCCTCTCCGGCACACAAGACAGCCGTGTGCCCACAGGCAAGATGCTTGCTATGGTGACAACATTCACAGCAATTGTGGTCAGCATGGAGATCTAAACAACAGAGGCAGAGAGAGACCATGGGTAGAGAGATCTAGGTACAGTGCTCTTCACCCGATACTCTGAGGCTTCATTTCTTTGGGGTACTGATATGATGGCATGAGAGGGAAGTTCCTGGATACCAGCTTCCTGCCACTACTGTTGGGCACAGCCTCTGACATTGCCCACATTCCTGGGCTTGTAGCCTTCCTCCAGTTTCAGACCGGATAGGCATACATAGCCTCTTACATCTCTTGTCTGTCTGAGCTGTCAGTCTGTTTCCCTCTCTACTGCCTGCTCCTATCCATGGCTCCTCTTTCTCTAACACTCCCTCTGCAGGGATCTTTCTGATCTCAGGCCCACCAAGATGATCTGGAGCAGAGTAGCTCTGCCGTGTGTGGGAGCAGCATCATAAACTACGGGAAACAAGATGCCGGGGTGTGGTCCTTGGCTCCCTCTTATGTCAGCATCATCTGGGAGCTGCAAGCCTAGTGCGTGTAGCTCAGAGGTGCAGACCTAGCATCTTGAACTCAACCCTGGCTGTCCTAAGCCAGATCATAGCAGCCTTCTCTGGAACATTCTCTCCTAATATAGTAATGGAAGGAGGAATGGGGGACAGGCTGGACCAGGGATGGGTGCCATTCACAGACAAGGAGAGAAGAGATGGTTGGACACAAAATTTCACAGTCGGTGTTGGAGTGGAGCCAGATAAGGGAAGAAGTGGAGCTTTAATATCTGATTTCATATATCTAGGGACAGTCTGCCATTTATGGACTTGAGGTGACTGTAGGATATCTAGGTAGAGGTCACCAGCAGAGCTGGAGGGCAGTGGTCAGAGAGGAAGCCTTACTGGAGAGAATGAAGACTAGAATGCATATCAGCACAGGACTAGAGAGAGAGGGGGTGATCACTAAAGTAGGAAACTCAAGCCTGAGTTTTGAACCTAGTCATGAGGACCACCATGGTGTAAAGGAGAGACTAGTTTCCAAAAGTTGCCTCTGACTTCACTCAAGGGCTGTGCTGGCTGCTCTTGCAGAGGACCTAGGTTCAGTTCCCACATGGTGGCTAACAACCAGGGGTAACTCCAGTTCAGGGCATCTTATGCCCTCTTCTGACCTCTGCAGGCATTGTATGATACAGGTGCACTTACATCCAGGCAATATACTCAGACATGTAGTAAAATGTTTGGTTTTGTTTGGTCTGGTCTTTTTGAGACAGGGTCTCCCTTTAGTCCTCAGATGGCCTGGAGCTCACTATGTAGACCAGACTGGCTTTGAACTCACCGAGATCCGCCTGCCTCTGCCTCCTGAGTGAGTACTAGGATTAAAGATGTGCACCACCACCTTTTTTTTTAAAGATATCTTCGGGGCTGGAGAGATGGCTCAACAATTAAAGAGCACCAACTGCTCTTGCAGAGGACGTGGGTCTGATTCTCAGCACCCACATGGCAGATAAGAACCATCTCTAACTCTAGTTCCAGGGGAATCCAAGGCCCTCTTCTGACCTCCGTGGCATTGCACGACACGGGTGTACCAACCTACATGCAGATAGTACACTCATACACATAAAAAATAATAAATTAATTTTTTTGTTTCATGATGGACTATAAATTAATAAATTTAAAAAATATATCTTCACAAGAGTGTCAAGATGGCAGCTAGAAACATGTTAGAAGATGTAATCATTTTGAAATGGGTGGTGTCAGGTGGCCTTTAAGCTACAGCTGTTGGAGGACGCTTGGTAGAGTCATGCTATGAGGAGGTGCTGGTGAGTGCCCCCTTGTGCAGCCAAACCCTGGCAGACCTGGCTTCATACCATCTCCAAAGCTGATGCCTAACTCATAGGAGATAACCTTGGCACTCCCTGAACAGGCTTGGCACCAAGGGAGAGGCAGATAGGTGCCCCAGAAGACCAGCAGGTGAGGTGGAGAAAATACCACCACAGAACCCAGGCCGTGTTGGAGAGGTAGCCTTAGGACCATCTGGCCAAGGACCCAGTTGTCCTGGGCCAGTGCACTGTACTGGAGAGTGGGAGTAGGCCTAGCCTTCCTCAGGTGGGGTGATGAGAGGTGCCTCAGTGTCAGCCTTGCATTCTAGGAGGGAGCAGGAAAGGTCTGAATTTCTACCTTATCTGTGCATGTGGACATGTTCACAGATGTTTGCACATGTGGAGGCCAGAAGTCAGTGCCAGTGTCATCACTTTCCACCTTGTTTTTTTTGAAACTGTATCATTGAACCTAAAGCTCACCAGTTTGTCTAGACTGGCTGGCCTCCGTCACTGAAGATACAGATGTGTCACCACACCTGGCTTTTTGGGATCCAAACTCCAGTCCTAATGCTCGTGCAGTAGGCATTTTCTCCACTGAGCCTACGTCTCTACCTTTACCATGTATAACATCTGTTGACTTTCTAGGACTTTGATTTTTTTTTGTCTTTTTGAGTCAGGGTCTCCCTGTATCCCCAAGCTGGCCTAGAACTCACTCTGTAGACTAGGTTGGCTTGAACTCACAGAGATCCTTCTGCCTCTGCCTCCCAAATGCTGGGATTAAAGGTACTCGCCACCATGCCCAGTGGATTTTATTTTTTTGAGACCATGTCTTGTCATGTATGTAGTCCAAGCTGGCCATGAACTTGAGATCCTCCTGCCTCACCTCATGGGTGTGGGGATTACAGCCTTCACTGCCAATACCCAGTATTGTCCATGTTTTCAAAAAACTGTGAGCCAGATATGATAGTGTACACCTTTAATCCCACTCAGGAGGCAGAAGCAGGTACAGCTCTGTGAGTTCCAGGCTCGCCTGGTTTACATAGTGAGTTACAGGCCAGTCAGGGCTACGTGATGAAACCCTGTCTTTTTTGTCTTTTTGAGACAGGGTCTTCTGTAGCCTCAGCTGTCCTGAACTCACTCTGTAGACCAGGCTGGCCTTGAACTCCCAGAGACTCTCTGCCTCTGCCTCCCAAGTGCTGGGATTATAATGCGACCCTGGCCTTTTTTTTTTTTTAAAAGACTATGTGACCCTTAAATGTCCTAGAGGCCTCTGCCCAATGACACATTTGACTATGGATAGAGTGCCTGTCACAGAACCATAGGGCAGTGATGGAGGCCCAGCCACCGTGGGAAGGGAATGTTGCCTCCTTGCCTTGATCCTTAGCTATTTGTCCTCAGATTTCCGTTTTCCCTAAACAACATTCCGGCTCAGCATCCTGTAGCTCAGGGTAGTAGGATCACATCACTGCTCCGTCCTCGGCTCTGTTACATGTTCACACTCTTCTTTGATTACTGCTTATTATGTTGGGTGACGACTGGACACTGATTGTATCACAGCCTCAGCTTCTATTTCATGATTGCAGTGCCTGTTCTTGAAGCTGTGGGAAACAGCTTGCTTAGCATTCATATATTCAGCCAGAGGTTGCCCTGTTTGGCCAGGCTGTATTCTTGCCTATCTCCTCCCAGTCTTTATGGGTCCTAGCGTCTCTGTCCTTGGGCTTTTCTCTGTGTGCTGTGTGTATTTCAAAGTGAAACTGGAGCAGATCTTTTCTAGTGGCATCAGCCTAAAGTGTTACTTTTTATTGGTTCCAATTTGTAAATTCAGCTCATTCAGGAGGCCTAATGTGTGTGTGCAGGGCCCCCAGCGCATTGGCACTCAGAACACACTGGCTCAAAGGCTTCTCGCACAGAGTGCTTCTCCCTTGTTCCCCACATGGTCTTCTCCATGCGACCTGTCCAGAGGTAAAGGGTCTGGCGTAGCTGCCACCAGGGCCCATGCAACAACTTTGACAGTTGGCAGCTCCCTCTCTGCCTCTTCCCTTACCTGCCTCTTATGTTTTTGGAAAAATAGTCCACTCTTTTTTTTTTCCACTCTTATAGTTTAAACCAACACACTAAAAGGGATACTAAATCTCCCCAGGCCCCCATCCCAACTCTGCAGAGGCAGATAGTGCTGATGCTCCCTGTGTCTCCTGGCGAAATCTGTGGTAAATATTCAAGAATGTGGAATGTCTTCTCCACAATAGAATATTTGTAAAATACATCTTGGGAATTTGTAAATCAACACATGAAAAATTACCTGTTTTTTTTAATTTTTAAAAATTTATTTTTTATGTGTATGAGTGTACTGTCTGCATATAGGTTTGTGCACCCGTGTCATGCAGTGCCGTGGAGGTCAGGAGGGCATCGGATTCCCCTGGAACTGGAGTTAAAGATGTTTCTTAGCCGCCATGTGGGTGCTGGGGATCAAACCTTGCTCCTCTGCAAGAGCAGTCAGTGCTCTTAACTGCTGAGCCATCTCTCCAGCCCCGAAAAATTACCTCGGTTTTAAGAAGTGGCTATCGGGGCTAGAGAGATGGCCTTGTGGTTAAGAGCACCGACTGCTCTTGCCAGAGGACCCAGGTTCGATCCCCAGCACTCACATGGCAGCTGAGAACCATCTTTAACTCCAGTTCCAGGGGAATCTGATGCCCTCTTCTGACCACAGCATTGCACGACATGGGTGCACAAACCTACATGCAGATAGTACATTCATACACATACAAAAATAATTAAAAAAATTTTTAAGTGGCTATCTTACCCGAGTGTGATACATGCCTTTAATCCCAGCGTTTGGTGAGATCAAGGCCAGCCTGATCTACATAGTGAGTTCCAGGCCAGCTGAGGCTACAGGGAGACCCTGTCTCAAAAAAAAAGGAAAAAAATGGCTATTTGTCCATGCTATGAGGGTATTATAATACCCTTTCTTAAAGATTTAATTTCATTAAAAAAGATTTAATTTCATTTATGCATATGTGTGTGCAGAGAGACCTTCTGGAAAAGGGTGTTGGGTGTCACTCTGCCCATTCCTATGAGGCAGGTTCTTCTCCTGAACTTGGGGCTCATATTTTCTCAGCTAGGAAGAAAGCTGTCAAGCCCAAACTTCTCATTTCTACTGTCCTTAGAGCTGGGGTTACAGACCTGCACAGGACACCCATCTTATTACATAGGTGCTGGGATCCAGACTCTATGTGCAGGATTGCATATCTCGAGCTTCCTCTCCAGATCCTCTTTTTTGGTTGTTGCTGTTTTGAGATAGAGGCTCACTGTGTAGCCTAGCAGGCCTTGAATTCACAGTGGCCCTGTCTGCTTCAGCCTCCTGAGTGCTGGAACTAGGGGTAGGTGCCGTCACACTTTGCTTCATGAGTATTGACAGCAGCAGGTATATGAATAGGTAGAAGACACAGTGGTTTTGGAAGGCCTGAGGCTCCTGTGGTACTTAAGGACCAGACCATACAGTTGACTGGTATGTGGTGTGTGCCTGCCCCTGACTCAGCTCATGTCTCTGGAGGCTCCTATTTGCCTGTCCCTTTGAGATTCTGTCCACAGTGCTCACCCCTGCAACCTTTGCCACTTTGGCACATGCAAAATCATTTACAGAGCAAGGTACCCTTTCTGTAAAAAGCCTGTTCCTTTCTATGGTCTGATTTTGTTTTCACTGCGTGTCTGTGTGTGTGTGTGTGTGTGTGTGTGTGTGTGTGTGTGTGTGTATGCATATTTTATGTGTGTGGAGGCCAGAGGTCAACATTGTATCTTCCTCTATTGCTGTCTTTGTCTTTTGTTTTTTTGAGACAGGGTCTCTCTCCCTGTAGTCCCAGCAGGCCTGGAACTCACTATGTAGACCAGGCTGGCCTTGAACTTACAGAGATGCGTCTGCCTAAGTCAGCGTCCCGAGTGCTGGGATTGAAGGCATGTCCACCATTCATGCCCAGCATCCACCTTATCTTTTGAAACAGGGTTTCTCACTGAATGCGGAGCTTGCCAGTTTGAGTACACTGGCTGGCAGCAGGCTCCAGGGATCCACCTGTCTATATCTCCCCAGTGCTGGGATCACAGATGAACCTTGGCTTTTTTTCCTGGATGCTGGGACTTAAACTCAGGTCCTTATGCTTGTGGGGCAAATGATAGACAACTGATCCTCCCCAAGCCCCCACTTTAGGTATCTGAGAGGATTTGTCAGCTACGTGCTGATAGTTGCTTCACCAGAGGTACCAGGAGTGTGCTGGGATCCTCTCTTCCCCCTCCTGCAGTCAACAGTGTTGACGGTGATAACTACAGGCCTGTCCTTTTGGGCTACACCATTGGACATGGTGCTGGCTTTGGGTCCAGACAGTCTCTTTTTAATATATTTTAAAAATTTTATGTGTATGAGTGAATTGTGTTGCCTGCACATAGGTAGGTACACTGGTATTGTTATATGCCTGTGGAGGCCAGACGAGGGCATTGAATTCCCTGGAACTGGAGTTAGGAATGTTTGTTAGCTGCCATGTGGGTGGTGGGAATTGAACCTGGGGTTCTCTGCAAAAGCAGCTAGTTCTCTTAACCACTGAGCCATCTCTTCAGCCCCCAGACATACTTTTTTTTTGGGTGGGGGTCTTTTATGAGGTAGGATCTCCCGGTAGTTTCAGGTGTCCTGGAACTCACTATTTAAACCAGACTGGCCTTGAAGTCACAGAGATCTGCTTGCCTCTGCCTCCCAAGTGCTGGGATTAAAAAGGCATGTGCCACCACACCCAGCCAACCTCCAAACCTTTTTTAAAATATTTTTATTGGTGTTTTGTGTGTTTCATACATCATTTCTCAGTCCAATTTAGACACACTCCCTTTTCCATGCCCCCCACCCCATCCCACCCAGTTCATACATTCTGCCACACATGTCTTGCATCTTTAGTTTTTTTCAAGTTTTTCTCTGCAGAGGTTTATTGTTTGGGCAGAAGTTAACTGTTTCAGTCAGTTCTATGATCCAGTCTTTTTGTTGATGTTCCCTCCCATTTGTATTGCTGCAAAGTATGCCTATATATACATCACATATATACCAAAATTATGACCTTTGAAAATAAACTGTATTCTAATTCCAAAATATGTTTAGGAGTTTACATTTTTCCCTTTAATTTTATATTACTCTAATATATGAATACATACCCTCCATACATATACCACAATTACAAAGTCTGAAACTAAGTGGTCAGTTAATTCTAGAACTTAAAAAAAAAGTTAGCTGGGTGTGGTGGCACATGCCTCTAATCCCAGCAGAAGGGAGTCAGAGGCAGGTGGATCTCTGTGAGTTCAAGGCCAACCTGGTCTACATAGTGAGTTCCAGGACATCTGGGGCTACAGGGAGGCTCTGTCTCAAAAAGACAAAAAAAAAGTCCTCTAAGGAAATGTTTCTACCAAGTGCCTTTCTGGCACAAAGGCAAGCTTTTCCCACCATTTTACTCAATATTATGGTTTACGCTATTGACTCTTTAAGAGGATCACAAAGCAGGAGAGGGAAGCCTGGCCCCTGCCCTGCACCTGCATGCATTGGCCATGTACAGAGAATGAGACACAGCTTAAGAGAAATTTCAAAGTGATCATAAAGAGGCTGTCCTGGACCTCTAGTGTGGGGACATCTTGAGGGCCCAGACACACCCAGGGAACATATCCACTGAGAAGCAGTTTCCCATGTGTGGCTTTAGGGGCACCTTCCATCTTAAGTAGTTTAAGGACCTAGGGCTTTTTTTTTTTTTTTTTTTTTTTTTTTTGAGACGGGGTCTTCCTGTAGCCCCAGCTGTCCTGGAACTCACTCTGTAGACCAGGCTGGCCTTGAACTCACAAAGATCCGCCTGCCTCTGCCTCCCAAGTGCTAGGATTAAAGGCGTGCGTCACCGTACCCAGCTGACCTAGGGCTTCTTGAGAGACAGCAGAGAAGGATGAATGACTTAAAGTCCCACCTACACTAGCAACTACGTACTCAGCTGCTGTCTGGAAGACCAGAGTCTATCCCCAGATCTATGTGAGAAAACCAGGTACTCTCAGAGTTCAGGAGGATTCCTGGGATTCACTCTTCAGCCTAACCTAAGTGATGAGCTCCAGGCCAACTAACAGAGAACATGATCCAGAAACCAAGGCAGACCTGGAGTACAGTGATGTTTGCGTTTAATCCCAGCACTTAGGAGGCAGAGGCAGAGGCAAAGGCAGAAGTCGGAGTATTTCTGGGCTGCATGGCAAGTCCAAATTCAGGCCAGTCAGGGCTACATAGTGAGACCCTGTATCAAAAGAAAAAAAAAGAGCCAGCCTCTCAGCCAAGATTGACCTCTGCACCCACATGAACCCATGTGAGCACACAAATCAAGTAAGGGAATTAGACCTTTGGGTCCTTTCTTGTCCTGACTTTATAAGGTTTGATGCTGTTTTTTTCCCCAAGTAACCATGTTCATTGGTTCCAGCTTCTTGACACTATCAAGGATACCATGGATGACAGCACATGGCCTCCTGAATCACCCACAGGCCCCTTCTCTGGACCACAGAGCCACCTGGGGCTGACTGCCTCTGTATGTGCACTCGGGCCTTACTTGAGCTCTTGTGCAGCAGCTGCTCCCTGCTGGGTCCTGGGTCCTGGGGTCACTCACCACTCACTCTGTTTTAATTCCTAGGCTCTTCAGCCACGATGAGAGAGAGAAGGGTCCTGGTTCTTCTCCACACTGTTGGGGCAGGAGATGGGCACAGCTCTCTAGTGCAGACTGCTGTGGCTAGTTGGAAGATAGCCATCCTCTACCCACCGTGCCTCACCCACTGACCTGTCTCCACATTTCCAAATACGTAGCAAAGGGTAGCTCCTGAGGAGCGAAGACTGCTTTGAAAACCTTTCTTTCTTTCTTTGTTTCTTTGTTTCCTTCTTTCTCTCTTTCTCTCTTTCTCTCTCTCTCTCTTTCTCTCTTTCTCTCTTTCTCTCTTTCTTTCTTTTTTAAATACCTGGAATAATTAGTCCTTGGCTTGTTTCCCAGCCCCAACCCTCTTCCGGCTGCCCATGGCCTTAGGTCAATACAAATAGAAATGGCTTTGTGTATTCTGTTGGGTTCTGAAGAGAGAATTATGTTACACGTGTTTTTGTTGTAAATAAAACATTTCCTTATCCCAGCAAAATGGAGTAGCAATTCATTGTGTGAATTTCTGCTAAACTCCTGAAGTCTGTGGTCAGGCCAGGGCCTTGGCAGGGACCAGCAGGAGTGGGAACTGGGTTTGCTAGCGCCACAGGAGTTCTCCACCAATCTTTTTTTATTTTTTATGTGTATGAATGTGCTGTCTGCATATAGGTTTGTGCACCCGTGTCATGCAATGCTGAGGAGGTCAGAAGAGGGTGTCGGATTCCCCTGGAACTGGAGTTAAAGTCTTAGCCTCCATGTGGGTGCTGGGAATCGAACCCGGGTCCTCTGCAAGAGCAGTCAGCGCTCTTAACCACTGAGCCATCTCTCCAGCCCCTCCACGAATCTTAAGTGTGTACGCATGTGGACCCACGGTACCCTAACACCTCCTTTTAGTGGGGAGCTGTCAGAGGACTAGTAATTGGAAATGAAGCCAGTTATTCCTCCTATTGGAGCCCTGGGCTTGCTTCCCACTGGGTCTCTCTGTCTAGGGCCTCAGTGTCTCCCCAGTGTCCTGTGCTCGTTCCTGGGGCTGGGGCTGGGGCAGCAGCAGTGGTCCTCCTGGGCCCTGCCTTCCCTCAGATGTCTCCTGCCATTGGTTCCCATCAGCTTGTAAACTGCAGGCTCTTTCCCAGGCCTGTTTACCAACCTCATTGTCCCTTACATTGTCCTCCTGGCCCTGGACCCTGGTGCCCCTGTCTGGCAACCTTCAAGAGTGCTGTCTATCCGGGCGTGGTGGTGCAGGACTTTAATCCTAGCACTTGGGAGGCAGAGGCAGGCGGATCTCTGTGAGTTCAAGGCCAGCCTGGTCTACAGAATGAGTTCCAGAACAGCTGGGAGCTACAGGGAGACTCTGTCTCAAAAAGACCAAAAAAAAAAAAATTCCATCCCCAAACCCTTTGAGCTTGCACGCAGCCATTTTCCACGGGCTCACCTTGGGAGAGCCTCCCTGAAGGCCTACCTCTTCCTGTTCCATCGTGTCCCCTCCTACACCTGAAAAACCACTGAAGGGCCTCTCTCAGGTTCTGCAGATAGGCCAAGGCCAAGGGCAAGGATGAGGACACCTGGAGGCCTAATGTGCCTGCTGTCCCAGAGGTCCTGGCAGTGCCCCACCCTCCATTGGGCCACTTTCTGCTGGAACCAGCTGAGCAGAGTGGACTGAGGAGAGATAGGACACAGAAAAGGGGAGATGGGCATAGCTGAGAGTGGGGCCCAGTCTGCCCAGAAGCTCCTGCTAGTTATCGTGGTGTGGCCTCAGGGTAGATATTCCCTCAAGAGGCCCTAAGAACCTTGCTGAGGCTCCCAAACCTGCACCTCAAAACTGGGCTGGAGAGATGACCTAGCGATTAAGAGCGCCAACTGCTCTTGCAGAGGACCCGGGTTCGATCCCCAGCACCCACATGGCAGCTGAGAACCGTCTGTAACTCCAATTCCAGGGGAATCCGACACCCTCTTCTAACCTCTGCGGCATTGCACGACAGTACATTCATACACATAAAAGAATAAAAAAAAATTTTTTTTTAATTTAAAAATACCTCAAAACCACAGAGGCTTCATGTGGCACATGTCCACATTCACGGACTACCACATACTTCTCTGCTGAGCCCTATGGCAGAAACCCTATGGTCCAATACACCGTTGTCTCTCTGGAGAGGTGGGTTTGAGACACTTGTTTTATAGCTGAGGGTGGCCTGGAACTCAATATGTAGCCCAGATCATCAGCTTTAACGAGTGGTGGGATTACTGTACTACCATGCCTGGCTCTTTTTATCTGGATGAGAGGGTTGGTTTTGATTGACAATTTGCCTGGATTTAAAATCCCCTAGAAGTGTGTCCACATACTCTCACAATGTTTAAAAAAAAAAAGGCTGGACATGGTACTACATGCCTTTAATCCTAGCACTTGGGAGGCAGAGGCAGGCTGATCTCTTGAGTTCAAGGCCAGCCTGATTTGCATTATATAATGAGTTCCAGGCCAGCTGGGGCTACAGGGAAACCCTGTCTCAAAAAAAAAAAAAATCAGGGCTGGAGAGATGGCTTAGCAGTTAAGAGCATCAGCTCCTCTTGCAAGGACCCAGGTTCAATTTCCAGAACCTACAGGGCAGCTAAGCTAACAACTGTAACTCCGGTTCCAAGGGATATGACAACACCCATTTCTGACCTCCAAAGGCACTGCATGATACAGGTGTACTTACATGCAGGCAATACACTCATACAAATAAGTTTTTTAAAAAAGCAAACAAGCTAAAAGAGTAATAAAGGCTGGACAGATGGGTTGGTGGTTAAGAGCAAGGACTTGTTCCTATAGAGGACCAGAGTTCAGGTCCCAACACCCACATGGGGCAGCTCACAACTGCCTGGTACTCCAACTCCAGGGAATTTGACACCTTCTAAAATCTATTTTTAATTATATGCAGTGTGTGTTGTGCTTGCATGTAATTAAAAATAGATCTTTTACACATGTGTGATGGGTGTAGTGACACATGACTTGAATCCCAGCAATGTAAAGGCAGAGGCAGGCCTGGTCTATAAAGAGAGTTCCAGGCCAGCCAGGGCTACAGAGTAAGACCCTATCCTAAACAAATATTTTTAAAAACAAGAATACACAGCCAGGCGTGGTGGCTCACGCCTTTAATCCTAGCACTTGGGAGGCAGAGGCAGGCAGATCTTTGTGAGTTCAAGGCCAGCCTGGTCTACAGAGTGAGTTCCAGGTCAGCTGGGGCTACAGGGAGACCCTGTCTCGAAAGAGACAAAAAAAAAAAAAAAAAGAATACACACTCTTCAACCCAGCATCACATCTTTAGCTTTCTTCTAAAGCAGTGACACTGTGGGCTAAGGGACATTCAGCCTACACCACTGTTTGAAATTGGATATGTCCCTTCAAAAGGCTTCTGTGTTGAAGGTTTGGTCCCCAGGTGGTGGTATTATTGAGAGGTGACTGGATGTGAGAGCACCAGTCTCACCCATGGGCTAACCCACTGAGTTCATGGCTGAATGGGCTGTTAGGGGGCAGGGCCTGGTTGGAGGCAGTGAGTCATGGCAGAATATAGTCCCTGGTCTCTTCCTCTGCGCCTGCTTCCTGGCCACCATGGGGTTTGCTGCTTTCTGCAACCACACCTTCCAGCTGCAGCATCCCCCCTCAGCACGGGCCCAGATGAGTGTGCACTGAAAGCCATGGAGCATGAGCAAGAAGAAACTCTTCCTCATTTTATGACAGGCGTTTTGTCACGTGTGGTTAGTTGAAAGACACTGTAGACCAGAAGAGAACGTGAAGCCCTTCAGAGGAACTGGGGAACAAATCAGACCCTGACTTCCCTGGGGAGCATTGTGCAGCTGTTAAAGAAGAAGGGAAGCCAGGTGTGGTGGTGCACGCCTTTAATCCTAGCACTTGGGAGGCAGAGGCAGGCAGATCTTTGTGAGTTCAAGGCCAGCCTGGTCTACAGAGTGAGTTCTGGGACAGCTGGGGCTACAGGGAGACCCTGTCTCGAAAAGACCAAAAAAATAAAATAAAAAAATGAAGAAGGGAGGGGTGTCAGTGAAGCCATCAGTACAAGCAGGAATGCATTGGTGTCCTCATCATTTTCTTTTTTTTAATTTTATTTATTTCTGTATGTGTATGAATGTACTGTCTGCATGGAGGTCTGTGCACCCGTGTCGTGCAATGCCGCAGAGGTCAGAAGAGGGTGTCGGATTCCCCTGGAACTGGAGTTCTCCTGGAATTGGAGTTTCAGACGGTTCTCAGCTGCCATGTGGGTGCTGGGATCGAACCCGGGTCCTCTGCAAGAGCAGTCGGTGCTCTTAACCGCTAGGCTATCTCTCCAGCCCCCAATTTTCTTCAGGCTTTGTGCATCAGGGTGGCCCACAAGCAGATCTACTCAGACAAGCACATCAGTAAGCATTGAGAGCCCCAGCATGTCGTGTTACCCTGACATCACACAGATACTCCTCACCTATCTGGTGTCTGAACAGAACAGGTGAAACTCAGAGTCCAGCAGAATCTAGGGAGACGTTACAGTTCATGTATAAATGACCTATACCTTCTCTCTCTCTCTCTCTCTCTCTCTCTCTCTCTCTCTCTCTCTCTCTCTCTCTCTCTCTCTCCCTCCCTCCCTCCCTCCCTCCCTCCCTCCCTCTCCCTCTCTTTTTGGACATTTTGGTATATAATAATAGGATTCTAGACAGGTGCTCTACCACTGAGCCATGCCCCCAGGCCCTGGCTCTTGAATTCCAGGCAAGCATCTACTGCTAAGCTACATCCTGGCCCTCTTTTTACTTTCCTTTTTGTTTTGTTTTGTTTTGGTCTTTTTGAGACGGTTTCCCCTGGAACTCACTCTGTAGACCAGGTATGCCTTGAACTTGAGCACCTCCTGCCTCAGCCTTTGCAGTAGCGGGGCTGACAGGTGTGTGCACTCACCTGCTACTCCTCCCTTCTCAACCACAGGTGTGCTGCTGGGTTTGCTTGCCCTTTCTGGGCTCCAGTACAGAGGATAGTGCCCATTCCACCAATCTCAGCTTGTATCCATTCTGTGCATGACCTCACTCACGGTCACCTGCAGACACCCAGAGGCCCAGGCCCTGCTATGGCCCTTCAGCTCCAGCTGGCACCCATATCGGAGCCACTGGCAGTGTCTGAACTGGTCTGGGATGGAAAAGGACAGCTTAGGGAGGACAAGAAACTTCCAGAGCCACCTTCCTGGTTGTGCATTGCAGCCTTGGGAGTAGAACTGCCCTAGCCTGGGAACCCAATACATAGTCCCCTCTCTGAGTGTGTCCTGCTCACCGGGAAGCTTCATGGTCACTTCAGAGACAGATCCAGAGACCACAGAAGGTGGCATGCCTCAGGTGACACAGGCAAGACTTAGGTAGATAACAGCTGATTGTCTGATGATTGGTTGGTTGGTTCATTCATTGATTGGGATGGGATCTCACTATGTAGCTGTGACTGACTGGAACTCAATGTATACACCAGGCTGGACTCAAACTTGCAGAGATCCACCTCCTCTCCCCATTGCTGGGTTAAAGGTGTGTGCCACCTCAGCTGGTTCGGGTTTTCTTTCCATTTTTATTTTGAGACAGACTCTCACCAACTTATCCAGGCTAGTCTCACACTTTCCATCAGCCTCCACTGTCTGCTGTCTGTCTTTCAGAAACAAGATTTGAGGGCCTGCGAGTTGACTAGGGTAAAGGTGCTTGCCACCAAGCCTGAGTTTGAACCCCAAGTTCCATATGGTAGACAAAGAGAACAGACTCTTGCAAGTTGTCCTCTGACCCCCACATCAGGTACCATGGCATCTATACAGAGAGAGAGAGAAAGAGAGAGAGAGAGAGAGAACAAGACAGAAGAGCTCTGCCTGCTAATGCAGCCCACGAAGGGCTGCTTGACTCCTGCTGAACCTGACAGGCGATAGGGGGCGACATAGCCCACTCGCTGCCTTCTGCTCAAGCCAGTGGCTCCAGGGAGGCTGTAACACTCCAGTCCAGAGTATCAGGAATGCAGGAAGGCATGGGGCTGCAGGGACAGGGAGGAGACCCAAGCAGGGATACTAGCCAGGTGATGGCAAGGCAACAGAGGCTTAGAGCACACAGGGAAAGGCAGGCCCTGACCCCAATGGACCCCTCCATCTACAGACCTGGGGGTCCCATTCCTCAGCTAAAAAACCCAGGGGAGGGCTGGAGAGATGGCCTAGCGGTTAAGAGCGCCAACCGCTCTTGCAGAGGACCCAGATTCGATCCCCAGCACCCACATGGCAGCTGAGAACCCTCTGTAACTCCAATTCCAGGAGAACTCCAGTTCCAGGGGAATCCGAGACCCTCTTCTGACCTCAGCGGCATTGCACGACACGGGTGCACAGACTTGCATGCAGACAGTGCATTCATACACATACAGAAATAAATAAAATTAATAAAAAAAATTTTTTTTTAAAAACCCAGGGGAGCTTATTGCTCCAGCACTCCACAGCTAGGCAGCCTGTGGGAAAGACCACTTTTCTTGGCCCAGAAGCATTTGCCTGACCATTCCGCACTAAGGAGGAAACTCAGTCTCATGCATGTTAGGCAAGCCGTATCACTACCCTGTGCCTCCAGCCCCTCACTGGGGATTCTAGGCAAGCACTCCAACACTGAACTGCACCCCAGCCCCTCACTAGGAGACTCTGCAAAGGTGCCCTACTGATGGGCCATGCCGTCAGCCTAATTCATCCTGGCCTTTGGGGGTTTTTTTTTGTGTGTATGTAGACATGTTGGCATGTGTGTAATGTGTTCATGTTGGGTACACAGATTACATGCATGGATGTGGACGCCAGAGGTAGATGTCGAGTATCTCCCTCAATCACCATCTTTTTTTCCTTATTTCTTAAATTTATATGTATGTCTATGTGTGTATATGTGTCTGCGTATATATGTGTGTCTGTGCTTTTGGGCTTGTGGACATGGGCATAGCAGTGCTGGAGTTACAGGCTGCTGTGAGCTGCCCTGTGTGGGTGCTGGGAATCAAACTCAGGTCCTATGGAAGAGCAGCACACACTCTTAACCACTATGCCACTTCTCCAGCCCCCTCCATCTTATTTTTGGAGGCAGGGTCTCTCGCAGAAACCTGTATCTCATGGGTTTGGCCAGATGGGTTGGTAATGATGTCGAAGTGTCTGTCTCCACCTCCCCAGCACTGCGATTACCATGCCCAGCTGCTTTCTGTGGGTTCTGGGACTCGAGTTCAGGTCCTCGTGATTGTGTGGCAAGCACTTTACCAACTGAGCCAGCTTCCTACCCCCCCATTCATTTTTTTTTTTAGGAACAGCTCATCACTCATGAGACCCTGTGGTTCAAGACCTGACTTTAGAAAGCCACCACCCCAATATAATTAGAGGAATACGTGAAAAGCAGAAAGAGCATTACTAAATGTGTACATCCAGAAGAGAGACAGATAAAGGGGTCTAGTAACCCCAAGTCCATCTTTGAAGCACTGGTATAAGTTCAAGTAAAGGAAGAATTAGGACTGGGGTGAGAGCTATGCACAGGGAAGCGGTCCAGGTCCAGGAGGGGCGGGCTCGTCCCTCTCTCATCAGCTCTGGTTCTGTGATGTGGTCCAAAGATGTTCTCACTTGATGGAACAAGCTGCTTCTTGGGGTGACTGTTCCTGCTTGGGGTGATGTCCTCATGGGTGATGTCTGCCAGGCCCTGCTGTTCCTTGAATGTAAGGTGACTGCAGAGAACATCAGATGTCTTTCAGGGTCTAGAGGAGGACAGTAGTATCTGACAGTAAGATGCCTCTGTCACTTATCTCCACAATATTAGCCTTGAAGGCGATGAGCTGGGCCAGGCATTCCCAGTTTTCAAATGGACCCTCCTTGAGTGACTGACAGGCCTGTGTGCAGAGGTGGTAGCTGACCCAAAGTCGAGACAGAATCGAAATGAAAACAGAGGTGGGGGCTTTCAGCCTGCTTTGAGTGCCCTCTTGTCCCAGTTGAGGGGTTGTGCTTTTTAGCAAAAGCAGTTTCTTAACGACTTATTTTACTTATTTTGCTTTATTTTTGTCTTTTTTTTTTTTTTTTTTTTTTTTTGGTCTTTTCGAGACACGGGTTCTCCTATAGCCCCAGCTGTCCTGGAACTCGCTCTGTAGACCAGGCTGGCTTGAACTCAAAGATCCACCTGCCTCTGCCTCCCAAGTGCTAGGATTAAAGGCGTGCACCACCATGCCCAGCTTATTTTTGTCTTTTTGAAACAGGGTCTCCCTGTAGTCCTAGCTGGCCCGGAACTCACTATATAGACCAGGCTGGCCTCAAACACAGAGATCCATCTGCCTCTGTTCCCCCAAGTGCTCAGATTCATACTCGGCTATGACTTATTTATCTTTTTTTTAAAAGATTTTATTTATTGGGGCTGGAGAGATGGCCTAGTGGTTAAGAGCACCAACTGCTCTTGCAGAGGACCTGGGTTCATTCCCAGCATCCACATGGCAACTGAAACCGTCTTTAATTCCCGTTCCAGGGGATCCGACACCTCTTCTGACCTCCGCAGGCATTGCACAACACGGGTGCACAAACCTACATGCAGACAGTACATTCATACACATATAAAAAAATAATTTTTTTAAAAAAATATCTTATTATTTTATGTGTGAGTGCATTGCCTGTATGTAGATAGGTGCACCCTCATCTGCAATACCTGTGGAAGTCAGAAGAGGGGGCCAGATCCCCTCTTCTGACTGGAGTTAAGAGAATGTTGTTAGTAGTCTTGTGGGTGCTGAGAATTGAACCCAGGTCCTCTGCAAGAGCAGCCAATACTCTTAACCACTGAGCCTCTCCAGCTCATTTTTTTTTTTTTTTTGGTCTTTTTGAGACAGGTTCCCGTAGCTCTGACTGTCCTGGAACTGCACTCTGTATATGGCCAGGACTGGCCTTGAAGACTCACAGAGATCGCCTGCCTATGCCTCCACAGTGTGGGATTAAAGGCATACGCCACAACACACCAGTTTATTTTTTTAACATTAAAAAAAATCTTTATATTTATTATTTATTTCTGTATGTGTATGAATGTACGTCGTGCATGCAGTTTGTGCACCCATGTCGTGCAATGCGCGGAGGTCAGAAGAGGGTCTCTAATTCCCCTGGAAACTGGAATTCTCCTGGAATTGGAGTTCAGACGGTTTCTCGGCCGTAATGTGGGTGCTGGGGATCAAACCCAGGTCCTCTGTAAGAGCGGTCGGCGCTCTTAACCGCTAGGCCATCTCTCCAGCCCTTTAAAATTATTTTATGTGTATGAGTGTACTATCTTCACATAGGTAGATGCACCCATGTCATGCAGTGCTGCAGAGGTCAGAAGAGGGTGTTGAATTTCCCTAGAACTGGAGTTAAAGATGGTTCTTAGCTGCTGCATGTGGGTGCTGGGAATCGAACCCAGGTCCTCTGCAACAGCAGTCAGTGTTCTTAATCTCTAAGCCATCTCTCCAGCTCCCTCGACTTATTTATGTTTAAAGGTTTATTTTTCTTGGGCCGGGCATGGCGGCACACGCCTTTAATCCCAGCACTTGGGAGACAGAGGCAGGCGGATCTCTGTGAGTTCAAGGCCAGCCTGGTCTACAGAGTGAGCTCCAGGCCAGCTGGGGCTACAAGGGGACCGACCCTGTCTCAAACACAGGTGCAAGTGCCCCCACGCACAAACAAGATTTTCCTTTTATGTGCATGAGTGTTTGTCTGTGTACATGTATGTGCACCATATGCATTTCTGGTACCCAGGAGCCAGGGGGCCATGAGATCCCCTGGAGCTCGAGTTCCAGGTGGTTGCTCGCTGCCATGTGTGTGGTGGGAATTGAACCCAAGTCATATAAGAACAGAAAGTGCTCTTCGTTGCTGAGCTACCCCCAGCCCCTATTTTCATGTATGTATATGCATCAGTGTGTCTGCTGCCTGTGTGCAGGTCCCAAAGAGTCAAGAGGAGGGCATCAGATCCCTGTAGCCAGAGTTACCATGGGCGGTAAGCCACCCTATCATTCTCTGTAAGAGCTGAAAGCACTCTTTTTTTTCTTTTTTTTTTTTTTTTTTTTCTTTTTTTTTTTTATTTCTGTATGTGTATGAATGTACTGTCTGCATGCAAGTTTGTGCACTCGTGACGTGCAATGCCGCGGAGGTCAGAAGAGGGTCTCGGATTCCCCTGGAACTGGAGTTCTCCCGGAATTGGAGTTTCAGACGGTTCTCGGCCGCCATGTGGGTGCTGGGGATCGAACCCGGGTCCTCTGTAAGAGCGGTCGGCGCTCTTAACCGCTAGGCCATCTCTCCAGCCCGGAGCTGAAAGCACTCTTAACTGCTGAGCCACCACAGCAAAGGCAAGGGTTTGTGTTTTTTTTCTTTCTTTCTTTCTTATTTTCTATTTCTGGGACAAGGTCTCATGTAGCCCAGATGGGCTCCTAATTTACTATGTGGCCAAGGGCTGGCTTGAACTCCTGATCTTCCTGCCTGCCTCTCCCTTCCCAAGTGCTGAGATTATAGATGTGACCACCACACCAGTTTTATTGGCTAAGCAATAACGAGATGTCTGTCATGGGAGAAAGGACACCTCAGTGCAGTCACTTCACGCCAGTAGGTGCTGACTGGCCCCTCCACACTGAACCCCCCATAGGCCTTGGGGAGCCCTGTACACACTCTTCTGTATCCCCCTGCCCTGCCTGTCCTAATAACACCACGACAGACACTCTCACTAACACACACACACACACACACACACACACACACACACATACACACGCACACACACGACCCATCTTGCCCCAGCTGGAAGCTCTTCAGTGACTCCAGAGCTCTGTGTGATTGAGTTCAA
The DNA here is from genome assembly GCA_009823505.1 of Rhizomys pruinosus. Taxonomy (NCBI): domain Eukaryota; kingdom Metazoa; phylum Chordata; class Mammalia; order Rodentia; family Spalacidae; genus Rhizomys; species Rhizomys pruinosus. The sequence continues at coordinate 1,082,678 of VZQC01012424.1, forward strand.
ACACCTCAGTTGAACACACCAGGCCTGGTGCTCACCGAGGACTCTGCCCCTACCATGTGAGCCGTGGCCATCCCGAGTATCCTCTCTGACACCCCAGCTTCTTACCCCATCCCACTGTGGATTTTGCATGGTCTATCTGGATCTCCTCAAAGGCTGTGAACCCCTTCAGGGCAGAAATCATATTTTACTTGTCTTTGTATCCCCATGCTGAGAACAGTCTGAGAGACCACAGCCCTGCTCACTGGAGGCCTAGATGAGTCTAGCAAGGCTTTTATTCACATATGACCCCCTTGGGGGAGAGGCCTGGTGGTACAGGATATGGAAGGATGTCAAGTTCAAGACCTGCCAGGGCAACAAAGCAGGTTCAAGGCTAGCCAAAGATCCGGCCTCAAAATTAAACAAAGAAAACACCAGCACTGCAGAGACAGAGGTAGGCAGATCTCTACGAGCTAGGCCAGCCTGGTCTATATAATGAATTCCAGGTCAACTACAGCTGTATAGTGAGACTCTGTCACACACACACAAAAAAGGCTGGAGAGATGGCTCAGCTGTTAAGAGCACTGGCTTCTCTTGCAGAGGACACAGGTTCAATTTCTAGCACCCACATGGCAGCTAACAACTGGCTGTAACTCCAGCTCTAGGGGAATCTAATGCCTTCTTCTATTCTGCTGTGTGGGCATTGCACAGGTGCACTTATATACTTACACATTTTTTAAATTTTTTTTTTATTTCTGTATGTGTATGAGTGTACTGTCTGCATGTAGGTTTGCGCACCCGTGTCGTGCAATGCCGCGGAGGTCAGAAGAGGGCGTCGGATTCCCCTGGAACTGGAGTTCTCCTGGAATTGGAGTTTCAGACGGTTCTCAGCTGCCATGTGGGTGCTGGGGATCGAACCTGGGTCTTCTGTAAGAGCAGTCGGTGCTCTTAACCGCTAGGCCATCTCTCCAGCCCCTCACATATTTTTATCGTATGTGTGTAAGTGTATAAGGCTGGAGAGATGGCCTAGTGGTTAAGAGCACTGACTGCTCTTGCAGAGGACCTGGGTTCGATTCCCAGCACCCACATGGTGGCTAAGAACCATCTTTGACTCCAGTTCCAGGGGAATCCGATGCCCTCTTCTGACCTCCGCGGCATTGCACGACACAGGTGCACAAACCTACATGCAAACAGTACATTCATACACATAAAAAATAAATTAAAAAAAAAAAACCCAGAAGACATACAGGTATGACTCAGAGAGGTGAGACTCAGTGGTAGAGTGAGAGGCTGGAGCTATGGCTCAGTGGTAGAGCACCTGCCTAGAATCCCCCAGTGAGGGGCTGGGGCTCAGTGGTAGAGCACCTGCCTAGAATCCCCCAGTGAGGGGTGGGCTGTGGGTCAGTGGTAGAGCCCATAGCCTAGAATCCCCAGTGAGGGGGGGTTGGGCTCAGTGGTAGAGCCCTGCCTAGAATCCCACAGTGATAAGGGCTTGGGCTCAGTGGTAGAGCTCCTGCCTAGAATACCCCAGTGAGGGGCTTGGGCTCAGTGGTAGAGCTCCTGCCTAGAATCCCCCAGTGAGGAGCTGGGCTCAGTGGTAGAGCTCCTCCCTAGAATCCCCCAGTGAGGGGCTTGGGCTCAGTGGTAGAGCTCCTGGCTGGCCTACAGGAAGCCCTGTGTTCAATCCCTAGCACCACAATAGTAATAATGGTCATTTGTAAATAGCACACTATGGGAAGGATTGACAGTATAGAGCAGGTGGCCTGGATTGAGGTCTGCGTTGGTTTTCCTTGTGGAAGAAACCTAAGGGAAGGATTTTTTTTTTAACATTTTTTTTATTGGTGCTTGTGCATTTGAACATCATTTTCCATTCAGTTCAGGCATATTTCCCTTTCCCTTCCCCCCACCCCACCCCAACCGAGATCATGCATTCTGCCATAATGTCCTGATATTTCTCAGTTTTTTTTCATTTTAGCTATAAATGATAATCATAGTTACAAGCATCCTTCGTGAAAACCTATTGCAGGCTGTTGTGCCAAACCCCCACAGCCCCACCTTATCAGCGGGGGTGAGGGGTTGTATGTTCAATCAGGTTGATCAAATGAGTGGTCCAGACTACATTGCTGTAGTTTCACAATTCACCCCAATCGCAGCCCTTACATTCTACCATCCCCTCTTCCGCAGACTTTTCCCTGGCTTAGAAAAGGGGCACAGGTGGATGAGAAACAAAACAGTCACTCTCTCTGGAGCTGTTGTCTTGGGACTCTGGTCATTCTGCTGTTTCCTTTCATGTGTACAGTTTTGTCCAGGAATACCTTTCGATCTACTAATGAGCACAAAGCAATTGATATATACGGTATTAAAACAGCATTAATAGTTATGGGTAGGTTACTTTGGTATAAAAACATATGTTTAGATGAATGTTTATTCCATGAATTACATTTTTTCCTGTTCAATATGACAGGGCTCTTACTGTGGCTTATAAAACTCTGACCTTAGAGATGTAAGCTTGTGGCTATCAGTCATGGGTTTTCCTCAAGAAGAGAGCCATAGCCACATTAGATTTTGGAATACAGGCAATGGCTTGGCTCTGCTGCACAGATTCCAGGGCAGGTTGAGGGTAGCTGGTGCTGACGTGGAGTTCTTGCTTGACTCAAGGAGGAAGGATTCTTTTTTTTTTTTTTATTTTTCTTTTTATTAATTTTATTTAGTTCTGTATGTGTGTGAATGTACTGCCTGCATGCAAGTCTGTGCACCCGTGTCGTGCAACGCCGCGGAGGTCAGAAGAGGGTCTCGGATTCCCCTGGAGCTGGAGTTCTCCTGGAATTGGAGTTTCAGACGGCTCTCGGCCGCCATGTGGGTGCTGGGGATCGAACCCGGGTCCTCTGTAAGAGCAGTCGGCGCTCTTAACCGCTAGGCCATCTCTCCAGCCCCCAGGAGGAAGGATTCTTAATGAGTGAGCTGTGGATGCAGAGGGTCGTGGAAGAGCAGAGCAGGCCAGAGACCAGGATCCCACTGAGGTCATGGGGACTGTGGACTTTGTCAGGTTACATCTGTGCATGCAATCTGTCCTAGTTACCTTTTTTTTTTTTTAATTTATTTTTTATTTATTTATTTATTTTTTTGGTCTTTTCGAGACAGGGTCTCCCTGTAGCCCCAGCTGTCCTGGAACTCACTCTATAGACCAGGCTGGCCTTGAACTCACAAAGATCCGCCTGTCTCTGCCTCCCAAGTGCTAGGATTAAAGGCGTTATTTTATTTATTTTTGTATGTGTATGATTGCATGTAGGTTTGTGCACCTGTGTCGAGCAATGCCTTGGAGGTCAGAAGAGGGTGTCGGATTCCCCTGGAACTGGAGTGCTCCTGGAATTGGAGTTACAGACGGTTTTTAGCCGCCATGTGGGTGCTGGGGATTGAGCCCGGTTCCGCTGTAAAAGCAATCTGTGCTCTTAACTGCTAGGCTATCTCTCCAGCCCCTGTCCTACTTACCTTTAAACTGTCAACTTGACACAGCCTGAGTCACCTGAGAAGGGAGTGTCACCTGAGGAATTGTCTAGATCAAGTTGGCCTGTGGCCATGTCTGTGGGGGAACGTCTTGACTGTTAATTGGTGCAGGAGGACCCAGCCCACTGTGGGCAGTGCCATTCCCTAGTCAGGTGGTCCTGGGCTGTCAGAAAGCTAGCTGTGAGGAGCCAGCAAGCAGCATTCTCTGTGGTTTCTGCTGTAGTTCCTTGGTTGGCTGTGATGTGAGTTTCTTGGTCTGAGGAGATGCTGTGTGGAACAGCAAGCAGATCTGCCTTCAGGTCCCTGCTTAATTATCCCTGCCCTGACTTCCCTCAGTGATGGACTGTGACCCAGGAGTATGAGCCAAATAAATCAGAGTGTTTAATCACAGTAGCAGAAAGGAAACTGGAACAGAACCCCAGGCAGGTCAACAGGGTGGAATTCTGAGAGAAGTCCCACCCAGGAAGTGCTTAGACAGCTCAGAGCAGGAAGTATAAGCTCAGTAATCATCTATGGCACAGGGGTACCTCCCTCCTTGCCGGCTACAAGCATCAAACCTGTGACATTTTCATGTCCACCCTGCACCTTCCAGACACTGTTAAAGGAAAGGGGGGACCAGGCAGTGGGTGCATGGTAAGCAGCCAGATAGCTAGAAATTCAGCGAGGTGTTTGCAGTTTCACAATACCCAGCGTGGTTCTGCCGTCCCTAACCAATTTGAATTCCCATTCATAGATGAGACACTCCCAGCCTGGTTGAAAGGGACACTGACCCATTACCATCATTTGTGTTTCCTGATTGTGCACCCCATCCTACACACACACACACACACACACACACACACACACATGCTTACAGCTGGCTCCTGAGTGAGCTTACCCCACCCAGCTCAGCATTTTGCAGAGCAAAGCTGGCGCCTGGAGGGGCCCCGACCCCATTGGGGCACAGGAATCAATGACACAGTGTTACATGGAGCACAAAGAGCCGCCCTCAAGCCCAGTGGAATAGATGGGAAAATCACTAAGGTACGTTTCCAACCTCAGAATTCCTCTGCTGCCCTTTGATGCATCATTGGCTCCTTTTTGATTCCCTGTAAAGCCCTCGTCACTCTCCCCTTGATGTTTAAGTCCCTCTTCCCTTCCAGGCACCCTTCTAGTCTTCTCTCTAAGTTCAGAGGCTATAACTTCTCCAAAGGAAAAGCAAAGCCATCACAAAGGAAGCCACACCCCAGCCCCTCACTGGGGGATTCTAGGCAGGAGCTCTACCACTGAGCCACATCCCAGCCCCTCACTGGGGGATTCTAGGCAGGAGCTCTGCCAGGAACCTTGATCTTTTTGCAGGGCTGCAGAAGGAAACCGAGGTGCTGGGCATGCTAGAACATTCTACCACTGAGCCACACCCTCAGCCCCCCAGTAAGGGATTCTGGGCAGGTGCTCTGCCACTGAGCCACACTCCAGGCCCTCAGTGGGGCATTCCAGGCAGGTGCTCTACCACTGAGCCACATCCCAGCCCCTCAGTGGGGGATTCTAGGCAGGTGCTCTACCACTGAGCCACACCCCAGCCCCTCACTGGGGGATTCTAGGCAGGTGCTCTACCACTGAGCCACACCCCAGCCCCTCACTGGGGGATTCTAGGCAGGTGCTCTACCACTGAGCCACACCCCAGCCCCTCACTGGGGGATTCTAGGCAGACCCTGTACCAATAAGTCATTCCACCAGCCTTTGACATTTTGATACTGTCTCATTATATAGCCTAGACTAACCTACACTCATGATTTTGATTTGGTTCAGCTCATGAGTCTTGGATGACAGGTAGGCACTGTCACACTGGCCTGGAGTGTCACCATTTTGACAGTATCAACTCTTCTGGTCCATTATTGCTAGTGTCTTCTGCTTTCCACTGTGTTTTGCCATTCTCAGAGGGCTTCCTTTTCACTTTGTCCTTCTGTTTTTCACGCAGTGCAGAGAAGCCCAGGGCCTGGCTCTCCCAGGCAAGCGCTCTACCACCCACACTCCAGCCCTGTTCCTTGTTTTTCATTAGCCCAGATCTGCCGGGTCTGGCTGACTTGTCTACACCACTTTCTCAGCTCCTGCTGCATCAGTCACACCTTTCCATGGACTCCACTGGCTCTTCAGCTGACCATCCAGTGGACACCTTCTAGAAAGAGATCTTCTTCCCATGGACCTTTGAAATCAGTGTGCACATCTGAATAATCTTTTTTGTTCTTTATTTGTTTGTAATGTGTAGGAAGGGTGTTTTGCCTGCATGTATGTAAGTGCTCCTGTGACATACAATGCCTGTGGAGGCCAGAACAGGGCACCTGGGACTAGGGTTATGGATTGTTGTTAGCTGCCATGTTGGCGCTGGAAACCCAGGTTCTCTAAAGAGCAGCCAGGGCTCTTGACCACTGAGCCATCTCTTCAGCCCAAAATAATTTTTCCTAAAGTTCCTTCTTTGGGGTCAATGAGAAGGCACTGAACGTACTTGCCACAGAAGCCTGGCAATCTGAGTTTTATCCCCGGAGTCCATGAAAAAGTTGGAAGAATCATCTCTTCAAAGCTGTCTTCTGATCTGTGCACCCATGCCATAGCATGCCCTGTTCTACCCAATAAGGTTTATTTTTTAATTCCTTCTTTGGCTAGGGGCATAGCTCAGCAGTAGAGCACGTCCCAATAATCTGCCTATAATGGTCTAGCATTTGGCTCAGTAGTAGAGCAACTGCCTAGAATTCTTCAGTGAGGGGCTGGGGTGTGGCCCAGTAGTAGAGCACCTGCCTAGACTCCCCCAGTGAGGGGCTGGGATGTGGCCCAGTAGTAGAGCACCTGCCTAGACTCCCCCAGTGAGGGGCTGGGGTGTGGCTCAGTGGTAGAGCTCCTGCCTAGAATCCCCCAGTGAGGGGCTGGGATGTGGCTCAGTGGTAGAGCACCTGCCTAGAATCCCCCAGTGAGGGGCTGGGATGTGGCTCAGTGGTAGAGCACCTGCCTAGAATCCCCCAGTGAGGGGCTGGGATGTGGCTCAGTAGTAGAGCACCTGCCTAGATTCCCCCAGTGAGGGGCTAGGGTGTGGCTCATTGGTATAGAGCACCTGCCTGGTGTGTTCAAGCCCCTGTGTTCATTCCCCAGCACTACAGCAAAATAACAATAACAATTCTTGCTTGGCTTGGTGGTACACTTCTGTGATCTCAACATTTGTGAGGCTAGTTCATCTCAGTCAAAACTTCAACTTCCCAGCCCTCCATCTTTACTTGAGACCTTCCCTAACCTCCTCCTCCAGCTCTGTCTGCTCTGGAACTTGTAAATTACATTGCGGAATTGTCAAGTGCTGCGTAAGCTTCTGGAAAGCAGACTCTGGGAGTGACCCCCCCCCTTCTCCTCTAAACCCTCTATCCTGGTCATTCAGTCCTCTGGGTCTGTGACAGGGAGGGGGGAAACAGGAAGTAGCTAACAGTTTTAAAAACACTTTATCCTTGAAAACAGCTAGAATAACTCATTTCCAACCAAAGTTACTGTTGTTTATCCCATGATATAAAAGTGCCTGCCAGGCAAGTGCGATGACTCATGCCTTTAATTCTGGTACTTAAAAGGCAGAGGCAGGCAGATCTCTGTGAGTTCAGGGCCAGCCTGGTCTACATGGTGAGTTCCAGGCCAGCTGGGGATACATAGTGAGACCCTGTTTCAAAACAACAAAAAAAATTTTAATTAAAAATTTTAAATATTTATTTTATTTTATATGTATCAGTGTGTTGTCTGCTCTTGTGTAAGTGCACTTGTGTTATGTAATGCCCATGTAGGTCAGAAGAGGGTGTTGGATCCGCCTGGATCTGGAGTTAGGGACAGTTAGGGTGCTCGGAATCCAATCCAGGTCCCCTGTCTCAACTGATGTGCCATCTCTCCAGCCCCTTAATTAAAAAAAAAAAAATTTTTTTTAAATGAGCTTGCTAACCAGGTATGGTGACACACACCTTGAATCCCAGCAGAGACAAGTTGATCTCTGTATGATCAAAGACAGCCTGGTCTACATAGGGAGCGCCAGGCTATCCAGGGCTACATAGTGAAATTTTGCATCAAAACAAAGAAAAGGAGAAAGTCAGAGGGAGAGAGGAGAGAGTAAGGAAAAGCTGAACGAAGAGAGGAAGGGAAGGAGAGAGAGAGGGAGAGAGGGAGAGAGGGAGAGAGGGAGAGAGGAGAGAGAGAGAGAGAGAGACTGAGACTACTGAGGTGGCTCCGCAGTTAAGAGCATGTCTGTGAGGTGACCCAAGTTTGATTCTCAGCCCCCACATCGGGAGGTGTCAGGGGATCCATGGTCCCTGCACTGCTGAGCTACCTCTCCGGGCCCTGCAAATGGCCCCTGTAAATGTATTTGAGACAGGTTCTCTCAAAGAACTCGCAGCTCACCCATTCCATCAGAAAGTCGGGCCAGTAAGCTCCAGCGAGGTCCTGTCTCCACCCAGGGCTGGCATCTCTGACCGTCACCTTGGTACTCAGGTCCTCAAGCTTGTGCGGCAAGCACTCTATCAACGGAGCCATCCCCTCCGCCCGAGAGCCCTTTCTGGCCCCACCAACACGTTTGTGAAGTGGAGGAGGACTGCACAGGGTGCGACACGGCTGGAGGGACACCGAGCTGGTTGGGGGCCTTGGCCTATACCACGCAAGGCCTGGCTACCTACTGCCTGCGGGAACGCAGGTGGCTTCGCCGAGCGAATGGCTTTGCGGCCCTGGCACAGCCCAGGGCACAGAGGCTGGACTGAAAGGAGCATCTCTGAGAAGAGAGTAGGTCCGCTGAGGGCCATTGCAGTGTGCACCGTCATCTGGAGATAAGAGCCACATTCTGGTCCTCCTGATCCCTCGCGGGCTCCGGGTCCCTGCGATTCCACCGCGTCAGCAGAGCGGAAAGGCGGCTTGGCGCCAGCGCAAGGCAGCGGGACCGCGGCCTGGAGCGTGGCCGGCGCTGCGCGGGTTCGGACCCGCCCGCGTTTGTGTTGGCAGCGGCCCGGGACGCATGGCCTCGGTGCTGAAAGGAACCTCTGTCCGCGCTTTCCTTCCCCCCTCACACAATCCGCACTTCACAGAGCTGAGCCTGCCTTGGAAGGGTTCCTCCTTCTTCCCAAAATACACGTGCGTGAAGTGTGTGTTTGCAAAAGCGCGCGGTGGAAAAGGTCAAGTCCTGGCGGGGAGTGAAGGAAGCACTGGAAGGCAGATGGGGCTGTCAAAGACAGAAAACTCTTCCTGGGTGGGGTGGCTGCTGCCTCTCCCGGGACCTTTTCCCACCACCCCAAGCCCCTATCCCAAGAGAGATGCGCTTTTTGGAAATCCAAGTGAGTGGTGAGCTGTGTTCTTCCCTACAGGGTCCCTGGCCAGAGCTCATCAGCATTATTGTCACCAAATATGATAGAGGGCCTCTGCCAGTAGTGCAGGGATGAGGACAAGACCTGGGTCCCCTGTTCTGCCTGGGGGACCACACTCTGCATGGGACCCTGAATGGCCTTAAAACAGACGTGGGTCTGAGAGCAAGCTTGCCATACAAACGAGGACCTGGGTTCCAATGCCAAGCCCTAGGGAAAAGCCAGGTCCAGAGCTCAGGAGGTGGGGGCAGAAAGCCCAGGAGTTTAAAGGCAACCTGGGCTACATGAGACCTTTTCTCAAAAAAGTAGAGAGCAGAGGATAAGGCTCAGCTGGCAGAGTGTTTTGCCTAGCCTACTTGAAGTCCTGGGTTCTATCCCCAGGGCTACATAAAACTGCCTGTAATCTCAGTTCTCAGCACTAATAATACATAGTGAATTTGGGAGAGAGAGAATATGAATGAATATGGATATGAATCAAGACGAGAAGGAAATTCAATCACATTGTCTGTGTATGTACATACATGTGTGTACATGTATACATGTGAGTGTGGAGGCCAGAGGTCAATATCTAAGATCTTCCTCATTCTTATCTATTTACTTATAGACAGTGTCTCACAGTATAGCCTCAGGTGGCCTGGAACTCCCTATATAGACCAGGCTGGCCTCTATCTCACAGTGATCCTTCTGCCTCAGGCCTCCCCAGTGCTGGACTAAAAGTTCTACCATGCCTAGCTCTTCATTTGTGCATGAATGTGTGTTGTGCGTGAGCACAGTGCACATGTGGAGGTCAGAGGACAGCCTGTGAAAGCCGGGTATCTCCTTCCACCATGGGTGTCCTGGGGAATCAAGCTCAGGCCATCAGGCTTGGTAGCGAGCACCTTTACCTGCTGAATCATCTTGCTGGTCCATCTACGATATTTTATAATCAGGGTCTCTTACTGAGCCTGGAATTCATGGATGAGCTAGACTGGCTGGTAACTGAGTTCCAGGGATCCTCCTGTCTCAGACCCACAGTGCTGGAGTTACAGACAGCAGCTGGGCCTGGTGGCACATGCCTGTAATTCCAGAACTCAGTAGGTGGAAGCAGGAGGCTCAGGAGTTCAAGGCCAGCCTTCAGAGCCAGTTCAAGGCCAACCTGGGTTTCATGAGACCCTTTCTCAAGAAACCAAAACAAACAAAGGAAAAACAAAACCAAGAGGCTGGAGAGATAGCTCATCAGTTAAGAGTGCTGGCTACTCCTGCAGAGGACCCGGGTTCAGTTCCCAGCACCCACATCTGTAACTCCAGTTCCAATAATCCCACGCCCAAGGCCTCCACAGGCATTGCATGCATATTGTGCACTTACATACATGTAGGCAAAACACTCATATGCATAAAATCAAAATAAATTAGTTAAAACAAAAATAGTAGACTTTATTTCAAGCCGGAGGAAGAAGCAAAGAACCCATTCCCCCAGCCCCTCCTCCTGGGAAGAAAGCTTTCCAAGCAGGGGCTGCGAGTGCCAGGGAAGGGGCCACGGTGTTCTTGGCTGCAACAGTGGAATTTCCATCTTGTACGCAGGGGGTGGGGAATGGGTCTCCAAAACCTCAGGCTCTTGCTGTACTTACTGAGTTTCAGTAGATTTTCTTGAATAAATGTTTATTCATCTTTTTATATGCCATTAGGACCCATTTCAAAGGGGGTCTGAGAGCTGTGGTGAGCCAAGCCCCCCACCCATCTGTACTCTGGGGGACCCAGCAGGGTGAAGAAGGCACGTTCCCTTGCCACCAAGAGGAGGGAGGGTCTGCTGACATCACAGACCTAGGTCTGGGGCTCCCCAAGTGGATCCAGGAACAGCTAGAGAAGTTGGGAGCAGGAGTGTGGGCCTGTGAGCCCAGGAGGCAGAGAGCATTGCATTCGAGGCCAACCTGGGCTATGTAGAGAGCTATGTAGACAGCCTGGGCTACAGAGGGAAATGTTGAGAAAGGAAGGAAGGGATGGAGGGAGAGAGAGAAAGAGAGGGAGGGAGGGAGGGAGGGAAGGAGGGAAAGAAAAGGGAAGAGGAAAGGAAAGAGGGGCTGGCAAGATGGCTCAGTGATTAAGACACTTGCCACCAAGGCTGACAACCTGAATTTAATACCCAGGACCCACATGGTAGAAGGAAAGAACTGACTCCCCATAAATTGTCCTCTGACTCTATATGAGTGGCACTAGACCCCCACCCCACCCACACACTAAGAATAAATAAATGTCATGAATTTTGTTTCATTTGTTTTTGTTTGTTTTTTTTTTTTTTTTGGTCTTTTCGAGACAGGGTCTCCCTATAGCCCCAGCTGTCCTGGAACTCACTCTGTAGACCAGGCTGGCTTTGAACTCACAAAGATTCACCTGCCTCTGCCTCCCAAGTGCTAGGATTAAAGGCACGCGCCACCACGCTTCATTTGTTTTTTTTTTTTGTTGTTGTTGTTTCTGTTGTTTTTGAGACAAGGTCTCCCTGTAGCCCAGCTCACCTGGAACTCCCTAGTTAGACAAGGCTAGCATCCATCTCATAAGAGATCCACATAAAAATTGTTAAGAAAGAAAGAACTGGGGGCTGGAGAGATGGTTCAGTGGTTAAGAGCACCAACTGCTCTTCCAGAGGACCCAGGTTTGATTCCCAGCACCCACATGGCAACCAAGAACCTTCTTTAAGCCAGGTGTGGTGGCACAAGCCTTTAATCCTAGCACTCAGGAGGCAGAGGCATGTGGATCTCTGTGAGTTCCAGGCCAGGAGATTTCACCTCAAAAAAAGGGGAAAAAAAGATACAGAGGTAGAGACTAATACTGATTGTCAGCCTGACTGAATCTACGGCATGTAGAAGTCTCCATGTGAGAGTCTCACTCTGTAGCTCTGACTGGCCTTCAATGCCAGATGTAAACCCGAATCCGCCTGCTTGTGCCTCTCAAGTTCTGGTAAATGTGAGCGGCAGCGTTCTCAGCTTGAGGGACAATTTTTTAAATGAATTCTTTTTATTTTTTTTTTAATTTTATTTATTTTTTATGTGTATGAGTGTACTGTCTGCATGTAGGTTTGTGCACCCGTGTCGTGCAATGCCGTGGAGGTCAGAAGAGGGTCTCGGATTCCCCTGGAACTGGAGTTAAAGATGGTTCTCAGTTGCCATGTGGTGCTGGGAATTGAACCCGGGTCCTCTGCAAGAGCAGTCAGCACTCTTAACCCCTAGGCCATCTCTCCAGCCCCGAATTATTTTTATTTTAATTGTATAATTGTATGTCTGTGTGTCTGTCTCTGTCTCCATCTGGGGGGGGGGTGTGGACCTGAGTGCAGTTCCCTTTGAAATCCAAAAGAAGTTGTCAATCATCCCTGGGACTGGAGTTACAGATGGTTGTGAGTCATCTGACATGAGTGCTAGGAAATGAACTCAGGTCCTCTGCAAGAGCAGTATGTAATCTTAACTGCTGAGCTATCGCTCCAGCCACCCTGTGAGGGGATTACATCAATTAGGTTAATTGAGGTGGGAAGACCCAGCCTAAAGGAAGCTCCACTACTCCCTGGCCTTAGGTCCTGGACTGCACAGAAAGGAGAAAGCCAGAGGAGCATCCATTCCTCACTCCCGGCTTCATCACTGTGACCAGCTCAGCATCCATTCCTCACTCCCGGCTTCATCACTGTGACCAGCTCAGCATCCATTCCTCACTCCCGGATTCATCACTGTGACCAGCTCAGCATCCATTCCTCACTCCCGGCTTCATCACTGTGACCAGCTCAGCATCCATTCCTCACTCCCGGCTTCATCACTGTGACCAGCTCAGCATCCATTCCTCACTCCCGGCTTCATCACTGTGACCAGCTCAGCATCCATTCCTCACTCCCGGCTTCATCACTGTGACCAGCTCAGCATCCATTCCTCACTCCCGGCTTCATCACTGTGACCAGCTCAGCATCCATTCCTCACTCCCGGCTTCATCACTGTGACCAGCTCAGCATCCATTCCTCACTCCCGGCTTCATCACTGTGACCAGCTCAGCATCCATTCCTCACTCCCGGCTTCATCACTGTGACCAGCTCAGCATCCATTCCTCACTCCCGGCTTCATCACTGTGACCAGCTCAGCATCCATTCCTCACTCCCGGCTTCATCACTGTGACCAGCTCAGCATCCATTCCTCACTCCCGGCTTCATCACTGTGACCAGCTCAGCATCCATTCCTCACTCCCGGCTTCATCACTGTGACCAGCTCAGCATCCATTCCTCACTCCCGGCTTCATCACTGTGACCAGCTCAGCATCCATTCCTCACTCCCGGCTTCATCACTGTGACCAGCTCAGCATCCATTCCTCACTCCCGGCTTCATCACTGTGACCAGCTCAGCATCCATTCCTCACTCCCGGCTTCATCACTGTGACCAGCTCAGCATCCATTCCTCACTCCCGGCTTCATCACTGTGACCAGCTCAGCATCCATTCCTCACTCCCGGCTTCATCACTGTGACCAGCTCAGCATCCATTCCTCACTCCCGGCTTCATCACTGTGACCAGCTCAGCATCCATTCCTCACTCCCGGCTTCATCACTGTGACCAGCTCAGCATCCATTCCTCACTCCCGGCTTCATCACTGTGACCAGCTCAGCATCCATTCCTCACTCCCGGCTTCATCACTGTGACCAGCTCAGCATCCATTCCTCACTCCCGGCTTCATCACTGTGACCAGCTCAGCATCCATTCCTCACTCCCGGCTTCATCACTGTGACCAGCTCAGCATCCATTCCTCACTCCCGGCTTCATCACTGTGACCAGCTCAGCATCCATTCCTCACTCCCGGCTTCATCACTGTGACCAGCTCAGCATCCATTCCTCACTCCCGGCTTCATCACTGTGACCAGCTCAGCATCCATTCCTCACTCCCGGCTTCATCACTGTGACCAGCTCAGCATCCATTCCTCACTCCCGGCTTCATCACTGTGACCAGCTCAGCATCCATTCCTCACTCCCGGCTTCATCACTGTGACCAGCTCAGCATCCATTCCTCACTCCCGGCTTCATCACTGTGACCAGCTCAGCATCCATTCCTCACTCCCGGCTTCAACACTGTGACCACCTCAGCATCCATTCCTCACTCCTGGCTTCATCACTGTGACCAGCTCAGCATCCATTCCTCACTCCCGGCTTCATCACTGTGACCAGCTCACCGGCTTCATCTCTGTGACCAGCTCAGCATTCATTCCTCACTCCCTGCTTCATCACTGTGACCAGCTCAGCATTCATTCCTCACTCCCTGCTTCATCACTGAGACCAGCTCAGCATCCATTCCTCACTCCCGGCTTCATCACTGTGACCAGCTCAGCATCCATTCCTCACTCCCGGCTTCATCGCTGTGACCAGCTCAGCATCCATTCCTCACTCCCTGCTTCATCACTGTGACCAGCTCAGCATCCATTCTTCACTCCCGGCTTCATCACTGTGACCAGCTGCTGCCTCAGGTTCCTATGATGAACTGGAACCTGGAACTTGGAGCCCAAATAAACTCTTTCTCCCTTACGTTGTTTTGTTACAGTATTTTATCACAAGAAAAGCAAATTGTATACATCCCAAAATGCTTTGTTATTTTTGTGGTGCTGAGGGTTGAACCCAGGCTCTTTTGCATCCCAGGTAAGTGCTGTACCACTGAGCCACACCCCACCCCATCACTAGGGGATTCTAGGCAGATGCTCTACCACTGAGCCACACCCCAGCCCCTCACTGGGGGATTCTAGGCAGGTGCTCTACCACTGAGCCACGCCCCAGCCCCTCACTGGGGGATTCTAGGCAGGTGCTCTATCACTGAGCTACACCCCAGCCCCTCAATGGGGGATTCTAGGCAGGTCCTCTACCACTGAGCCACACCCCAGCCCCTCACTGGGGGATTCTAGGGAGGTGCTCTACCACTGAGCTCCTATACAATCTTCTTTGTACCCAACCCTCTTTTATTTTTTTTTCACACAAAATTTCATTAACCCAGGCTGGCCTCAAACTTGTGATCCTTCTGCCTCAGTTTCCCCTGTGCTGGGATGACAGGACTTGTGCCACCTCATCTAGATTTCTTTTTTTTTTCCATTTTTTAAATGTATATGAATATACTATCTGCATTTAGGTAGGTGCACCCGAATGTCAGAAGAGGGTGTCAGATTCCCCTGGAACTGGAGTTAAAGACGGTTCTTAGCCACCATGTGGGTGCTGGGAATTGAACTCGGGTCCTCTGCAAGAGCAGCTGGCTCTCTTGACCACTGAGCCATCTCTCCAGCCCCCGTTTCATTACTTCTTGATTCACTGCAGCTCAGAGCAATCACTGGGGACAGTCTGCCAAGCAGGACGGTCCAACCACAGGGCTTGCCTGCTTTTCTTTTTTTTTTTTTTTTTTTTTGTCTTTTCGCGATTAGGGTCCTCTGTTTCCCCCAGCTGTCCTGGAACTCATCTGAAGGACCCCGGACTGGCCTTGAACTCACTCAGAAAGATCCGCCTGCTCTGCCTCCAAGCTGCTGAGCGATAAAGGTCGTGCGCCACCCATGCCCGGCTAAGATTTACTGTGCTGTGCGTCCACCACAGATGTGAAGGCAGCTCCCGGCTGTCTGAGAACAGAGCCTCAAGGGTTCACCCCCTGCAGCACCCCTCTTTCCCACCGGAGCTGTTTCCATTTTGTGTTCCCTCTGGGTAACAGACAGGCGCAAGGCAGCTCCTTGCAGAGATCTACATGGCGCTCATGGAGAGCCGGGGGAAGACGCTGTACCGGCAGAAGGAAACAGACTTATTGCCCGTGTCCAAACAGAGAAGGTCAGTGGAAACATTCAAAACGTCACGCGTCGAGCAGGCTAGCTCAGTGGTCGGTTAGGAGTGATTGCCTACATGCACCAAGCCCTGGGTTCCATTCCCTAGCACCAGCATGTAAACGGTGTGGTAGTTCAGCCCTGGGAATCTACAGCCTCTGGGAATGAGGTGGGTGCNACACGGATGCCAACCTACATGCAGACATACATTCATCACATACAAAAAGAAATAAAAGTTAAAAAAAAACAAAAAACGCTCAATACACATAAAATAATAGGTGGTGGGTGTGTGTGTGGTGGTGTGGTGTGTGTGTGTGTTTTATGCCAGGTGTGGTGGTGTTTTCCTTTAATCCCAGCTAGTCTGGAGGCTAAGCCAGGAGGAGCAGGAGTTCAAAGTCATCCGCAGCTAACATAAGCTCAAGGCTAGCCTGTCTACATGAGACACGCACACACCAAAAAAAAATGGTTGATGAGACAGCTCATTGATAATATGCTTACCTTACTAGGTTGAGGACCTGACTTTGATCCCCAGAACCTATGGGGGAAAAGCTGGGCTTGGTGATGTGTGTACCTGCAATCGCCAGCACTGGGAAGGTGAAGATAAGGGGACCCCTGGGGCTCACTGGCCACAGCCTAGCCTCCTAGACAGATCCAGGTCAGCTGAGGCAACCCTGTCTCAAAAAGCAAGGATAGGCTGGAGATGGCTCAGTAGTTAAAAAACACTGTTGCGTCTTTTGCAGAGGACTGGGTTTTGAATCCCCGCACCTACATGACAGCCAACACTCATAACCTAACTCAGTTCCAGGGGATTCATCGCTCTCTTCTGATCTCTGAGGACTCAACGCTTGCAAAACACTCATACACTAAAATTAAAACAAGTCAATAATAAAAGTTTAAGAAAGGACTCAAATGGAAGCTCAAGTAGGATGCACAACACATTAATCCCCTGTACTCCAGAGGGAGAGAAAGGTAGAATATTTGTGAGATCGAGGCAGCCCCTGGTCCTTACATAGCAATTCCAGGCCACGAGGTGTACAGGGAGTCCTGGGACTAAAGGCGTGCACGTTCTACCACACCCACCTTTCTTAGTCATTTAAAAGGATCTCTCTCTCTCTCTTACTCGTCCTCTCTCCTCGCCTCTCTCTCTCTCCGTCTCCGTCTCCTCCTCCCTCCTCCCTCCCTCCCTCCTCCCTTCCTCCCTTTCTCACCTCTTCTCACAGGGTTCTATGTAACCCAGGGTGGCTTCAAACTCCCTATCCAGGTAAGGATGACCTTTGAATTCTAGATTCCCCTCCAAACCCAGGGCTTGCCTGCTTTTCTTTTTTTTTTTTTTTTTTTTGTCTTTTGTCTTTTCGAGATAGGGTCTCTCTGTAGCCCCAGCTGTCCTGGAACTCACTCTGTAGACCCGGCTGGCCTTGAACTCACAAAGATCCGCCTGCCTCTGCCTCCCAAGTGCTAGGATTAAAGGCGTGCGCCACCATGCCCGGCTAAGATACTGTGCTGTGTCCACCACAGATGTGAAGGCAGCTCCCGGCTGTCTGAGAACAGAGCCTCAAGGGTTCACCCCCTGCAGCACCCCTCTTTCCCACCGGAGCTGTTTCCATTTTGTGTTCCCTCTGGGTAACAGACAGGCGCAAGGCAGCTCCTTGCAGAGATCTACATGGCGCTCATGGAGAGCCGGGGGAAGACGCTGTACCGGCAGAAGGAAACAGACTTATTGCCCGTGTCCAAACAGAGAAGGTCAGTGGAAACATCAAAAGTCAGAGTCAGAGAGGTAGCTCAGTGGGTAGAGTGATTGCCTGACATGCACCAAGCCCTGGGTTCCATTCCTAGGACCAGCATAAACTGGTGTGGTAGTTCAGCCCTGGAATCTCAGCCCTCTGGACATGAGGTAGGGGAATCTAGAATTCAAAGGTCATCCTTACCTGGATAGGGAGTTTGAAGCCACCCTGGGCTACATTAGACCCTGTGAGAAAGAGGTGAGAAAGGGAGGAAGGGAGGAAGGGAGGGAGGGAAGGAGGGAGGAGAGAGAGAGAGAGAGAGAGAGAGAGAGAGAGAGAGAGAGAGAGAGAGAGAGAGATCCTTTTAAATGACTAAGAAAGGTGGGTGTGGTAGAAGTGCAAGCCTTTAGTCCCAGGGTCTCCCTGTAACCTCAGCTGGCCTGGAACTTGCTATGTAGACCAGGCTGCCTCGATCTCACAAATATCTACCTTTCTCTCCTCTGGAGTACAGGGATTAATGTGTGTGCCATCATACCTGGCTTTCCATTTTAAGCTGTTTCTTAAACTTTTATTAATTGACTTGTTTTAATTTTATGTGTATGAGTGTTTTGCAAGCGTTGAGTCCTCAGAGATCAGAAGAGAGCGATGAATCCCTGGAACTGGAGTTAGGATTGAGTGTTGGCTGTCATGTAGGTGCGGGGATTCAAACCCAGGTCCTCTGCAAGAGCAACCAGTGTTTTTATAAATACTGAGCCATCTCTCCAGCCTCATACCTTGTTTTCTGAGACAGGGTTGCTCACTAGCCTGGATCTGTCCTAGTAGGCTAGGCTGGCTGGCCAGTGAGCCCCAGGGGTCCCCTTATCTCACCTTCCCAGTGCTGGGATTGCAGGTACACACATCACCAAGCCCAGCTTTTCCCCCATAGGTTCTGGGGATCAAAGTCAGGTCCTCAACCTAGTAAGGTAAGCATATTATCAATGAGCTGTCTCATCAACCATTTTTTTTTGTGTGTGTGAGTGTCTCATGTAGACCAGGCTAGCCTTGAGCTTCTGTATAGCTGAGGAAGACTTTGAACTCCTGATCCTCCTGGCTTCACCTGTGAAGTTCTGGGATTGTAAACACAGTGTGCCCTATCCTGCTTGTTCACACACACACACACACACACACACACACACACACACATATTTATTTATGGGTATGAGAGTTTTTTGTTTTTTTTTAAATTTTTTATTTATTTTTGTATGTGTATGAATGTACTGTCTGCATGTAGGTTTGTGCACCCGTGTCGTGCAATGCCGCGGAGGTCAGAAGAGGGTCTTGGATTCCCCTGGAACTGGAGTTCTCCTGGAACTGGAGTTACAGACGGTTCTTAGCTGCCATGTGGGTGCTGGGGATCGAACCCTGGTCCTCTGCAAGAGCAGTCGGTGCTCTTAACCGCTAGGCTATCTCTCCAGCCCCGGGTATGAGAGTTTTACCTTCATGTAACTGCACCATCATGTGCGTACAATGCCTATAGAGGCCAGAATGTCAGATCCCCAGGAACTGGAGTGGTTGACAGCTGACATGTGGGTGCCAGGAACTCAACCTGGGTCCTCTGCAAGAACAACCAGTGCTCTTAGCCACTGCGCAGTCTCTCCAGCTGATCTCTGCTTTTCATCCCTGTTATACCACAGGAAGTTCCGTAGACTGTAAGTGCTGTGTGGATGGGGGACTCTCTCGTCTGACTCTCCCTGTGCCTCACAGAGGGTGCTCTGGGGCTGTGTGGAATACAAGAAAGTTTCCTGAATTGGAGCTGGATCGGAATTCATTCGATTTGGGAGAAAAGTGACCCCCCCCTCAGGTCCTCCAGGGTGTGGTGTGGCCAGAACCTCCATTCTAATTAGATGAATTAAGTACCCAAAGTCCCTGCCAGAATTCCAGTGCCTGAGGCACAGTGAGGTTCTGCCTGGCAGAGACTGACGCCCAGGGAAGGTGGAGGGAGGGCAGGGCATCCTGCCATCCCCTGCCTGAGCTCACATCCCAGACACGGTGGCAGGGAGATGCAGCTGAGCTTGGATAGGAGACAGAACTCACGGTTTTCCATTTTGCCCCAGATCCTGTGGATTATTATCAAAGTGACCCTGGCTCAGACCCCTGTGTGTAAGTAAAGGGAGAACAGAGCATTGTGGGAAGTATAGGGTTGGAATCTCAGCACTCAGGAAGCAGAGGTCAAAGGACTGTAAATTCAAAGCCACCATTAGCTACATAGTGAGACTCTGCCTCAAAAACAAACAGAACAGGAGCTGGAGTGATGGCTCAGTGGTTAAGACCATGTACTGCCCTGCAGCAGACCTGAGTTCGGTTCCAGCACCCATATCAGGCAGCTCACAACTTCCTGTTACTCTAACGGCAGGAGATCCAACACCTCTGGCTTCCGTGGGCACCTGCACTCATGTGTACATACAGAAACACACGTGATTAAAAATAAAAATTAAACAAACTAAGCTAAACTAAATGTAAACAAACATAAAAACAGAGCTGAGACTATGTAAAATGTTTGCCTACCATGCATGAAGCCCTGGGTTCCATCCCAGCACTGGGAGATGGAGGCAGAAGGATCAGAAGTTCAAGGTCATCCTCCGCTACATAATAAATCAGAGGCCAGCCTAGGCTACATAAGACAGTCTCATAAAAGGAGATGGGGGCTGGAGAGACGGCTCAGTGGTTAAGAGCACTGGCTGCCCTTGCAGAAGACCTAGGCCCGGTTCCCAGCACCCACATGGCAGTTCCAGGGGATCTGACACCCTTTTCTGGCCTCTGCAGGCATTGCACCTACATACATGCAGGCAAAACACTCATACACATAAAACAAAAATTAATTAATTAAAATTAATTAATTAAAAATACATAAATTCTGGGTGTGGTGGCACATGCCTTTAATCCTAGCACTTGGGAGGCAGAGCCAGGCAGATCTCTGTGAGTTCAAGGCCACCCTGGTCTACAGAGTGAGCTCCAGGCCAGCTGGGACTAAAGGGAGACCCTGTCCTCAAAAACACCAAAAAATTGGGGCTGGATAGATGGCCTAGTGATTAAGAGCACCGTCTGCTTTTGCAGAGGACCTGGGTTCGATTCCCAGCACCCACATGGCGACTGAGAACTGTCTTTCACTAGGGAATCCTAGTGAATTCTACACCCCCTTCTGACCTCCACTGCATTGCACGACATGGGTGCACAAACCTACATGGAGACAGTACATTCATACACATTAAAAAATAAATAAAATTGGCTGGAGAGATCACCTAGCGGTTGGGAGCACCGACTGCTCTTGCAGAGGACCCGGGTTCGATCCGTGGCGCCCACATGGCGGCTAAGAGCCATCTGTAACTCCAATTCCAGGAGAACTCCAGTTCCAGGGGAATCCAAGACCCTCTTCTGACCTCCGCGGCACTGCATGACATGGGTGCACAGACCTACATGCAGACAGTACATTCATACATATACAAAAATAAGTAAAATTAAAAATAAATAAATAAATAAAATAAAAAACACCAAAATAAATAAATACATAAATAAAAATAAAAAATAAAAAACACAAAGTAGCCGGGCGTGGTGGCGCATGCCTTTAATCCTAGCACTTGGAGGCAGAGGCAGGCCGATCTTTGTGAGTTCAAGGCCAGCCTGGTCTACACAGCGAATTCCAAGACAGCGGGGGCTACAGGGAGACCCTGTCTCGAAAAGACTGAAAAAAAAAAAAAACCCAAAACAAAACAAAAAATCACAAAGTAGTTGCTGTTTAAGTATCCAGTGTTCAGGTCTTTCCCTGTGACTCCTCCTAGATATGACCCAAGGCCTCGCTCGTAGCAAGGCCACCTCTCCTGACCCCCAGAGAGACTGGAACACTGGCAGCCAAGGCAGGGTGTGATCGTGCCCCAAATAGGTCACTTTTCCAGCTGGTCACTTTTTCCCACACTAGTTGACCCACAGACAGCTGGAAAACTGGCTGGCTCAAGGAGGAGGGACAGAGGGACCAGAGGGGAGGCTGGGAAGGGCGGCCTCGATCCTGCCTTCCACCTCTAAATGCTCCACTGCTGAGGTTTGCCGGGAGGGTGTGTCAGAGCGGACTGGCAGGAGGCAGGGTTTGAGGCAGAAACTGTGGCTCTTAGAGCTGCTGGAAGAAAGATAAAAGGTGTGGCTCGGGCTGGGAGATGCTCAGTGGGTAGACTGCTTGCACAGAAAGACTGGAGAGGGGCAGGGAAGCCTAGAACCCAAAGAGAAGGGTTGGTGGCTTCCTGTAGTTCCAGCACATGCGAGGCTGAGGCAGGAAGATCGAGTCTGAGGCCAGCCTGAACCACACAGCACACAGTAAGACCTTGTCTTAAAATAATGCCAGCACTCAGGAGGCAGAGGCAAGTGGCTATCTGTGAGATCGAGCCAGCCTGGTCTACATAGTGAGTTCCAGGCCAGCTAGGGTTACAGGGAGACCTCAGTTGGTAGAGAGTTTACGTAGCAGGCATGAAGCCCTGGGTTCCATCCTCAGCGCCACATAAACTGGTAGTGATGGCACACACCTGTAATCTTAGAATTCAAGGAGTGGAAGGAGGGTCAGAAGTTCAAGGTCATCCTTGGCTACATGAGGACAGCCTAGGCTACATGTGATCCCTGCTGTCAGATCACAGAAGCTCCATGATGCTTATTTTGGAGTCTTCATCATAACCCCTTCAATCTCCATTTAACTGTGACACTTCCTTAAGGAACAGGGTAGGGTAATACAAGTTCAAGGAGGATGCTGGCAGGAGGCAGGGGGAGCAGACTGAGCAAGCCTTGCTTGTCCTCCCGGAGCAGATGGAGCCAGCTCCCCACCTCCTGACCCTGCCTTCCTCAACTGAGCCTTCCAGCCCTGTTGGGGGGCATCCCTCCCTTGGGAGATGAACTACAGTCAGCAAGCCTGTGCAGTGAAAGAAAGCTGGCCCGGTCTGAGGGTGAGGCTGGGGGTGGGAGGGCTGGCCAGGCCCACTGTTCCATGCACAGGCCCAACTAAGCAGCCTGCCATGGGCTATTTTTACCCAGGGTAGGAAACAGTGTGATTTATGTGTGGCCTGGACCCTTTCAAGGCCAAATTATAAATACACCAGGCCCCACACTCCTGTTCGTTTGGAAAGAAAGCCCAGGCCCTGTCCTGTATGGCCTTGATCCCACCTCAAAAACTCACCTCATCCCCTCAGGGCTTAAGTGTTATTGAGTTTACAGCCAAGGTCAGAAGATCCAGTTGTCTGCCCAGGGGGGAGGAGAGATTCAGAGAGAGGCTTTGAATTGGGGGTCACATACCCTTCAGGGGTCAAGTTAGGACAACAGGAGGGAAAGAGGTTCCAGGCAAGATGCAGGGGGAGCAGACAGCAAGCTCTGGCTCTTTTCCAAAATGTACACATATACTGGTAGCCGGCCCTCCTAGAAACAGCCAGCCTGTTCCAAAGGACGCCTGAGCCTTGGATGGGTCCTGTGTAGCCTGTTCCTTCCTTTAGTCCAGCCTCAGAAACTATATATATATATATATATATATATATATAT
>VZQC01012424.1:1106159-1193507 GCA_009823505.1 Rhizomys pruinosus
AAAAATAGGGGCTGGAGAGATAGCCTAGTGGTTAAGAGCACTGACTGCTCTTGCAGAGGACCCGGGTTCTATCCCCAGCACCCACATGGCGGCTAAGAACCGTCTGTAACTCCAATTCCAGGAGAACTCCAGTTCCAGGGGAATCAAAGACCCTCTTCTGACCTCCGCGGCATTGCACGACACGGGTGCACAAACCTACATGCAGACAGTACATTCATACACATACAAAAATAAATAAAAATTTTAAAAAGATAAAAAATAATAAAATAAAATAAAAATAAAAATAAATAAAGCAGCTGGTCATGATGGAGCATGCCTTTAATCCCAGCACTTGGGAGGCAGAGGCAGGAGGATCTCTATGAGTTCAAGGCCAGCCTGGTCTACATAGTTCCAGGACAGCTGGAGCTACAGGGAAACCCCCCATCTCAAAAAGACCAAATAAAATATAAATAAATAAATAAATAAATAAATAAATAAATAACTTTTTAAAAAGCTGGTCTGTGGCTTGTATAGTATAGGAAAGCAAGGTCCTGTGTTCCATCCCCAGCACCAATTCAACTAAACATATAAATTCTCAAGGAATCTGGAAATCCTACAAACATATCTTCAAACCTCCTTTAGCCACCCACACACAGCAAGACCTCCCCAGTACAGGGCATGGATCACTTCTATGTACACAGGACTGAGGAAGCACTTGGCAAATGCTGGCAGAGTGAATTAATGAAGAAAGCTTTATATAGCACTCGGGGTGGGGATGAATGCAAAAGGTTGTGTCAGGTGTCTAAGAGTGTGAGGTGATCACAGGCAGGTTGGAATGGATGGGCGGGTGGTAGAAGGGCAATGGATGAATAATGGATGGGCAGTGCAAGGGTGGTTTGTGTGCAATGATGACTGATGGATGATGGAACATGGAAGGATGATGGATGATGGACCATGGAAGGATGATGGATGATGATGGACCATGGAATGATGGATGATGGATGATGGACCATGGAAGGATGATGGATGGATGGTGGATCATGGAAGGATGATGGATGGATGATGGACCATGGAAGGATGATGGATGGATGGTGGACCATGGAAGGATGGATGATGGATGATGGACCATGGAAGGATGGATGATGGATGATGGACCATGGAAGGATGGATGATGGATGATGGACCATGGAAGGATGGATGATGGATGATGGACCATGGAAGGATGGATGATGGATGATGGACCATGGAAGGAAGATGGATGGATGGTGGACCATGGAAGGATGATGCATGGATGATGGACCATGGAAGGATGATGCATGGATGATGGACTATGGAAGGATGATGGATGATGGACCAGGGAAGGATGATGGATGGATGATGGACTATGGAATGATGGATGGTGGACCATGGAAGGATGATGCATGGATGATGGACCATGGAAGGATGATGGATGGATCATGGACCACGGAAGGATGATGCATGGGTGATGGACCATGGAAGGGTGATGGATGGATGATGGACCATGGAAGGATGATGCATGGATGATGGACCAGGGAAGGATGATGGATGGATGATGGACTATGGAAGGATGGATGATGGACCATGGAAGGATGATGGTTGGATGGTGGACCATGGAAGGATGATGGATGGATGGTGGACCATGGAAGGATGGATGATGGATGATGGACCATGGAAGGATGATGCATGGATGATGGACCATGGAAGGATGATGGATGGATGATGGACCATGGAAGGATGATGGATGGGTGATGGACCATGGAAGGATGATGGATGATGGACCATGGAAGGATGATGCATGGATGATGGACCATGGAAGGATGATGCATGGATGATGGACCATGGAAGGATAATGGATGGATGATGGACCATGGAAGGATAATGGATGGATGATGGACCATGGAAGGATGATGGATGGATGATGGACCATGGAAGGATGATGCATGGATGATGGGCTATGGAAGGATGGATGATGGATGATGGACCAGGGAAGGATGATGGATGGATGATGGACTATGGAATGATGGATGATGGATCAATGATAGATGGGTGATATTTGTGTTTTCTCTATGAGGGCAGCATGGGGGAAATCAAAGAGTTAAGAAGAATGAAGAGAATGGAAAACAGTGTGGAGAACTCTTAAAAGACTAAAAATGAATCTACCCTTTGACCCAGTTATACCACACCTGTGTTTATACCCAAAGGATTCATCCTATTGCAGAGATACTTGCACATCCGTGTTTATTGCTCCTCTTTTCACAATAGTAGAGATGGAAGCAACTGACAAGTGAATACTGAAGATGTGGGACATCTACACAATGGAGTTGTGTGCAGCAGTAAAGAAAGACAGCATGGGGTTGGAGAGAGGCCTAGCGGTTAAGAGCGCCGACCGCTCTTACAGAGGACCCGGGTTCGATCCCCAGCACCTATATGGCGGCCTAGAACCATCTGAAACTCCAATTCCAGGAGAATTCCAGTTCCAGGGGAATCCGAGACCCTCTTCTGACCTCCGTGGCATTGCACGACACGGGTGCACAGACCTACATGCAGACAGTACATTCATACACATACAGAAATAAAGAAAATTTTAAAATTTTTTTAAAAAATTAAAAAAAAAAGAAAGACGGCATCGGGAAATCTGCATGTAAATGGATGCATCCAAAAGCTGTTATGCTAAGTGAAGTAACACAGACTCAGAAAAACAAAACAAAACAAAAAGAAGAATGACGAGGAATGGACTAGCCTGAGAGGTGTTTGTCTGCCCAGGCGGCCTCTCCTCACACTCTCAGGCTATGGCAGGCACAGCTAGAGCCTGGATGGCGGAGAGCACTGGAAGAGGAGCGGTGACGGTGCTCAGCCTGTCCCTTGAGGGAGCTGGAGGACCCAAATTTTCACTTCTTCCTTCATTTATTCTTGTTTTCTTTGAAACAGGGCCTCATGTAGGCTAGGCTGACTTAGAACTTGTATGTAGCTAAGAATGACTTTGGGGGGGGGTCTTTTTTGAGACAGGGTCTCCCTGAAGCCCCACTGTCCTGGAACTCACTATATAGACCAGGCTGGCCTTGAACTTACAGAGATCTGCCTGCCTCTGCCTCCCAAGTGCTGGGATTAAAGGTGTGAGACACTACGCCCGGCAACGATGACCTTTCATTTCCAATTCTAACCTCCTAACTCTGTCTCCCAGTGCTGGGATTATAAACCTGTGCCACCACGCCCAGTTTATACAGTGCTAGGGATGAAGCCCAGGGCTTATTCATGTTAAGCACACACTCTATCAACTGAGCCTCACCCCCACACACCCCCACCCCTGCCCTCTTTTTTTGAGACAGTGGGTGGCTATGTAGCCCAGGCTGGCCAGGAACTAGTGATCTCCTTTCTCAGCCTCCCAAGTGTGGGGATTACAGGTGCCTGTCACCGTGTGGGTTCCTCCTTCTCATTTTCTAGACCAAAGAATCAAGTTCCATTTAAATGTTTCTTCTGGGGCAAGCTTAGGACTTCCCACTCCCAAATCCATGAAACCAGCTAGTGCCAGCATCATGTCACCAACCAACAACTTTGGGAAAGGAATGACTCCATTTTGAAGCCATAGAAACCTAGGCTAGGGAAAGCAAGCAACTGATCCACGTCAGAGCTGGGGACCAGGTGCCCGAGGCTCTCCAGGAAGAGTCCTGTGGGAGGAGCCCATGTACGCAGCTGGTTGGAAGTAATTTCCTTCCTGAAGTCACCGCCAAGGAGGTACCCAGGGGCTTGCTATCCACCCCAGAGCTTTTTTCCAGAAAGCTTGTCATCTGACCTCCCCACCCCCCCTGCCTAGAGCCAGGCTTCCTCTTTGGGGGGCAGAACCTGGAATGGAGCAGGGAGGGGTGCTCCCAGATGAGCGCCCAAGCCTTCAAGATCTTGTGCTCCCAAAGGTCAAAGAACCTTGAAAATGAGGACCCAGCCTGGGGAATGGCAGGGAAGGAATACGCCAACGCCCCTTTCTCCATCCGAGCCCCCAACTTCTCTGTATTTGTTTATTTACCTTGGAAAGGCCCCATGGCCCAGGCAGGAAATGGGCCAATTCCAGCAGGCTGAGCCGGTAACAAGGAACCACATTGTGTTCCCTGCCTGCAGTCCCTACTCTTAGCCTGCCACAGAAGCCCAGGGACAGGAGGCGAGGGAGCAGGGGGCCCAGGCAGGAAAGGAGGCACGGACTGAGCTGCCTGCCTGTGCTCAGAGCCAGCCCCATGAAAGAGCTTCTGTGTAGGGTAGGATGGAGAACTGTTGCACATGATGTCCGGTACTGACCGAGGCTGAGTAAGGGGAAGAAAGGAGGCCAGGATCACAGCCTAGGGTTACCCTAGCACCAACCTGGGAGCCTGGGGTGGAGGGCTGAGACCTCTGGAGCCACCTGGCCTGCAGCCCCCAACTCCTCATGGGCAGATCCCTGCCCTTAGCAGGGGATGTGGTGCCCAAAGCCTCCCCTCCTGGTGTGCTGCTGCTCTGAAGAGCAGCTAGCCCAATCTCCCGCCACCCTATCCATCCACTTCAGGGGCTGGACAGCCCTGTGGTCACAGCAGCTTCGGCTCTGGACCTGATGTCATTTTGGATAGACTTGGAGAGGGACGGACTTCTCCCAAACTCTAGATTCTTCTTTCCTGACAAGCCAGTGCTCATAGCCTATTCATTAATCATTCATTCATTCATTCATTCATTCATATACTCATTTGCTCACTTATCCATGCATTCGTTCATTCATGTATGTATTCATTCATATGTTCATTTATTTTTTAATTTTTTAAAATTTATTATTTTTTAATTTTACTTATTTTGTATCTGTATGAATGTACTGTCTGCATGTAGGTTTGTGCACCTGTGTCGTGCAATGCCATGGAGGTCAGAGGAGGGTGTCAGATTCCCCTGGAACTGGAGTTAAAGACAGTTCTCAGCTGCCATGTGGGTGCTGGGAATCGAACCCAGGTCCTCTGCAAGAGCAGTCGGCGCTCTTAACCGCTGAGCCATCTCTCCAGCCCCGTGTTCATTTACTAATGTAGTCATACTCATTTATACATTCATTCATTCATTCGAGCAGCAGCTCAAGACTTCCTATCACAGTCCCTCCCCCTTACTCCTGCACCCACCCATGCACTGCTGCTGACTAATGCCAACAGTTTCTTCCATTCTTTTTTTCACTATTTGCTTTGAGACATAAAATTTTTTTTTTATCCTGTACTGGCCTCAAATTTGCTGTATAATCACAAGATAACCTTGCCTTGATCTCCCTTCCTTCACCTCCTGAGGACTGGGATTACAGGCATGCACCACCACCTGGTTTGCAAAACATGCCGATCTCTCATCTGGATGAACACTTTACCATGCTTCCTCCCCATCCCTAAATAAGGCTCCAAAAATCTCACTAGGGATTCTAGGCAGGAGCTCTACCACCCAGCCATACCACGGCAATAAATTTGGTCTTTTTGAGACAGGGTCTCCCTATAGCCCCAGCTGTCCTGGAACTCACTCTGTAGACCAGGCTGGCCTTGAACTCACAGAGATCCTCCTGCCTCTGCCTCCTGAATGCTGGGATTAAAGGCATGAGCCACCAGCCCAGCCTAAGATGGTTCTCAGCCGCCATGTGGGTGCTGGGAATCGAATCCAGGTCCTCTGCAAGAGCAGTCGGCGCTCTTAACTGCTGAGTCATCTCTCCAGCCCAATAAATACTTTTTGAAAGGTGGTCATGAGCTGGGCATAGCAGTGCAGGCCCTTAATCCCTCTGTGGAGGCAGAGACAGGCAGATCTCTGTGAGTTCAAGGCCAGCCTTGTCTACATAGCGAATTCCAGGCCAGCCAGGGATACAGGGAGACCCTGCCTCAAAAAAAACAATAATAATAATAATAAATAATAATTTACTTTTTTGTTGGGGGGGCATATGTGCCATGCCATAGTGTTTTCAGTGTGTAAGCCCTGGGAATCGGACTTGGGGTAGGTAGGTGGTGAGCACTATCACCCCTTGAGCCATCTTGCTGGTCCCCCCTTTTCTACACACACACACACACACACACACACACACACACACAGAGGCACAACCTAGGAGACCAGTATGAGATGAATTTTTGGGTCAACACATTTAGGAACTATAAATGCTCAGAACTGATTAGAAGGACTTTTAAGCGTGATCATCTTAGAGTTGACCTTCTACTGCGGGAGGCCTGAGAACCCTTGAGAAAGCCAGGAACCCCAGCCCAGCCCTGGCAGAGGTCACTGGGCCCCGGTGAGGCTATGGCAACGTCTGGGTGCCCCTCCCACCAGGCTGGCCCCAACCCAACCCAACCCAGGCCCAATTGGCACCCCAGAGGAGCCCTGCTGCCCTGCAGGGAGGCCGGCTGATGGGACACGGGCCAGCAGGCGACCCAGCCCGGGTGTCCTCGGTGCTTCCCGGCCTGGCTGTCCGAGGCCCCTCCGGGCTGGGAAGGGCTGCGGAGCTTGGCTGGGCCCCCTTCCTCCTTCCTCGCTCAGCTGAGGGTGGACTTTTTTTTCTCCCACTCCTGCCTGGGCCGCTGAGTTGAATAAATAAGCGAGACCTTCCAACGTCAACGAAACAGGAGCTCGCTCAGGGCTCAACTGTACAAAAGCGGCTTTCAGCAGGGCGGGCGCCTCCCGTCGCGGCCGTCGGGGGCTCCCGGCTCCCGGGCTGCGCTCCTCCGCGGCCCACGCCCTTCCCCAGCAGCGCCCCCAGCCCCGCTCGGATCCAGCCGCCCCCAGCCGTCTGCGCTAGAAAGCGCTCCCTCCCTCAAAATCTTTCCGTGGCTCCCTATTGCCCTGGGGAGGGTTCCCCCCAATTCTAGCCGCGCTTCCGATCACTCCACCAGGCCTTTGCAACCCTTCCTCCTCCACTTCCTCCTCACGGTCCTCTCCTGTCTTCCTCCTTCGTCTTCTCTTTCTCCTCCTCTCCCCTCCCCCTTTCCCTTATCTCCTCTCTCTCCTCCCTCTCCACCCGCCTCTCTGCCTCCTCCGCTCTTCTCATTTTCCTCATTTTTTCCTCTCCCTTCCCCTTCCTCCTCTCCCTTCTTTCCTGCCCCTCTTCCCCTTCTTCCCCCGTCTTCGTCCTCCTCCCCTTCTTGTCTTCCCTTCCTCCCCCTCCTCTCTCTCCTTTCCTTCCTCCTCTCCCTCCTTCTTTTCCTCTTCTTCCTCCTCCCTGTCCCCGCTTTCTCCTCTCTTCCTCTTTTTCCTCCCCTTCCCTCCTCCCTCTCGCCCCCTTTGTCTCCTCCCACTTCTTCTTCCTCTCTCTCTCCCCTCCTGGTAGACTTTCTCCTCCCTTTTCTTTTTTAAAAAATACTTTATTATTTTATTTTATTTGTATGAGTGTGTTGCCGGTGTGTAAGTGCACCCTTGTTACGAAATGCCCATGGAGGTCAGAAGAGGTGGGAGGACCTGGAACTGGGTTCTGACGGTTGTTATATGCCTTGTGGATGCTGGGAAGCAAACCTGGGTCCTCGGCAGGAGAAGCCAGTGCTCTTAACCACTTAGCCTCTCAACAGCCCCTTCCTTTTCTTTTTTGATGTTTTGAGCCAAGGTCTCATATAGCCCAGACTGGCCTCAAATTCCCCATGTGGCTGAGGATGACCTTGAACTCCTGACCCTCCTGCTTCAGCCTCCTGGGTACTGAAATGACAAGCCTGCACCCTGGTTGTTTGACCACCCTTCCCTTTCTTCTCCTGGCTCTCCCTGCGGTGCAGCCCACTCAGGGCTTGTCTGATTTCGCAGTCCCCCTGTCTCATCACAGTTTAAATCCTCAGGACAGAAGTAGCACCTGTGACTCCAGCCCTGGAGGAGCTGAAACAGGCCGAGTCCTGGGCCCTGTTCAGCCAGCACAGTGAAACCTGGGGCCTCAGGTTCAGAGACGCCTGTGAGAGAATAAGGCATCGTGGTGCACTTATATACATGCAGGCACACACACACACACACACACACACACACACCCAAATATACTTAAAGCCCCTTATGAGAATTAAATGAGATGCAAATTAATTATTTTCTTAAAAGATGATTGATAGATAGATAGATACATAGATAGATACATATATAGATACATAGATAGATAGATTTGGTCTTTTTGAGACAGGGTCTCCCTGTAGCCACAGCTGTCCTGGAACTTACTTTGTAGACCAGGCTGGCCTCCATCTCACAGAGATCTGCCTGACTGCCTCCCAAATGCTAGGGTTAAAGGCATGCACCACAACACCTGGCTAAGATTTATTTATTTTGGGGCCGGAGAGATGGCTCATTGGTTAAGAGCGCCAACTGCTCTTGCAGAGTACCCGGGTTCGATTCCCAGCACCAACATGGTGGCTAAGAACCGCCTTTAACTCCAGTTCCAGGAGAATCCAACACCCTCTTCTGACTTCCACGGCATTGCAGGACATGGGTGCACCAACCTACATTCAGATAGTATACACTCATACACATAAAAATTTTTTAAATTTTTTAAAGATTTATTTTTATTTTATGTGTTATGAGTGTTTTGCCTGCATGCATGTAAGTGCACCACATGCATGCAATGCCTGCAGAGGCCAGAACAGGGTGTCAGATCCCCTGGGACTGGAGTTATGGATGGTTGTTAACTGTCATGTGAGTGTTGGGAACTGAACCTGGGTCCTCTGCAAGAGCAGCCAGTGCTATTAATGGCTGAGCCAGTTCTTCAACTCCATAAATTAATTCCTTTTTTTTTTTTTTTTTGGTCTTTTTGAGATAGGTTTTCCCTTTAGTCCCAGCTGGCCTGGAGCTCGTTATATAGACCAAGCTGCCTTTGAACTCGCAGAGATCTGCCTGCTTGCCTGTGCTTCCCGAGTGCTGGGATTAAAGGTATGACCCACCAAGCTCAGCAATAAGTTCCAGTTATTTTTAAGCTCCTTACACTCCATAAGTATTGTGTGACAGTTATTGACATGTTAATCAGTTCTGGTTATTAACAGCTTAATGTGCAGTAAGTCACTTTTTTAGCTTTAAAATAACATCTGCACCAGTCATGGTAATGACTACATAGGAACATTATATTCCTGTGCTCTAACTCATCAAGTTGTGTTCTTTTTTATTATTATTATTATTATTTTAATTTTTTATGTGTATGAGTGTACTGACTGCATGTAGGTTGGTGCACCCGTGTCATGCAATGCCTCGGAGGTCAGAAGAGGGTGTTGGATTCCCCTGGAACTGGAGTTAAAGACAGTTCTTAGCCGCCATGTGCGTGCTGGGAATCAAACCCCGGTTCTCTGCAAGGGCAGTCGGTGCTCCTAACTGCTGAGCCATCTCTCCAGCCCCTCGAATTGTGTTCTTAAAATAGGTGCCACTTAGGGCTGGGGAGATGACTCAGTGCTTAAGAGTGCATAGTGCCGGTCAGGTGACGCACACCTTTAATTCCAGCACTTGGGAGACAGAGGTAGGTGGATCTCTTTGAATTCAAGGCTAGCCTGGTCTACATAGTGAGTTCTAAGACAGCTGGGGCTACAGGTAGACACTGTAGTGTCCACAGGTAGACACTGTGTCAAAAAGACCCCACCCCCCAAAAAAGAGTGCATACTGCTCTTGCAGAGGACCCAGATTTGGTTTCTAGGACCCAAGTCTGGCAGCTCACAACTTCCTGTAACTCCAGCTCCAAAGGATACAGCAACATGTTCTGGCCTCCATAGGAACCTCACTCTTGTGCACATACACACACAGAAGTTGACACACACAGACAGACACACCCTCACATATACACACACAAATAATATCTCTAAAAGAGAGTGCCCCTTATAAAATCATTAATGTTCTTCAATATGGGTTACACTTGGGAGACCTAGACAGGAGGATTACCATGAATTTGAGGCCAGCTTGGGCTACAGAGTGAAACCTTGTCTCAAATAAAACCGGGGCTGGAGAGATGCCCTAGCGGTTAGGAGCACCGACTGCTCTTGCAGAGGACCTGGATTCCATCCCCAGCACCCACATGGCGGCTGAGAACTGTCTGTAACTCCAGTTCCAGGGGAATCCTGTGCCCTCTTCTGACCCCTGCGGCATTGCACGACATGGGTGCACAAACCTACATGCAGACAGTACATTCATACACATAAAAAAATAATAAAAAAAATAAACAAAAACAAGCAGGGCCGTGCATAGCTGTATCCTGAACTCTGAATCCTCCTACTCCCAACTGAGAAGTGCTTCGATGACAGGCTTGGAGCACCATACTCAGCCACAGCTTATAGACTATTACTATGTAGCCTAGGCTGGCCTTGAACTCATAGCAATCCTCCTGCCTCAGCCTCCCGAGTGGTGGAATTATAGGTGTGCACCACCATCCCTGGCTTTTAAGGTAGTAAAATGGTTCGGTGGATCAAGGAGCTTGCCACCAAGCCTGACAACCTGTTTCATCTCTAGGACCCACATAGTGGAAGGAGAGAACTGACTCTGGCAAGTGGTCCTCTGACCTTTACCTGTACACGTGGCACACACACTGTAACAGGCATGCAACCACATACACACATATATATAAATACATATAAAATTTTATTTTTGTCTTTTTTGAGTACAGGGTCTCCCTGTAGCCCCAGCTGTCCTGGAACTGCTCTGTAGACCAGGCTGGCCTTAAACTCACAGAGATCCACCTGCCTCTGCCTTCCGAGTGCTGGGATTAAAGGTGTGCACCACCACGCCTGGCTATTATCAGCTTAATGTGCAGTAAGTCATTTTTTTTTAGCTTTAAAATAACATCTGCTATAAAAATTTTTACATACTTCAAGAATTTTTATTTTTTAAAGTTTTGATGTGTATGATTTGTGTATGTGTTGGGGAGGAGTCTGCACATGACCACAGGTTCCCGTGAGGCATGTGGAAGTCAGTGGACAGTGTCAGGCCTCAGTCCTCCTCGCCTTCCACCTTGTTTGAAATGAAAGACTCTCCGCTTTCCACTTCCCTACTCCTCCTAAGAGCACTGAGGTTAGGGGTGCATGCCCAGCTTTCCAACTGGAAAATTGGAAATTCCAACTCAGGTTCTCACATTTGCATGGCAAATGGTTCACCTCCCAATCTTATTTATTTATTTATCTTTTTAAAAATATTTATTTATTTATTTATTTATCTTTTTAAAAATATTTATTTATAGGGCTGGAGAGATGGCCTAGTGGTTAAAGAGCGCCGACCGCTCTTACAGAGGACCCGGGTTCGATTCCCAGCACCCACATGGAGGCCGAGAACCGTCTGAAACTCCAATTCCAGGAGAACTCCTGTTCCAGGGGAATCCGACACCCTCTCTGACCTCCGAGGCATTGCANTTGTTTTGTTTTGTTTTTGTCTTTTTGAGACAGGGTCTTCCTGCAGTCCCAGCTGTCCTGGAACTCACTATGTAGACCAGGCTGGCCTTGAACTCACAGAGATCCGCCTGCCTCTGCCTCCCAAGTGTTTTTGAGACAGGGTCTCCCTATAGCTCTAGCTGGCCTGGAACTCACTCTGTAGACCAGGCTGACCTTGAACTCACAGAGATCCACCTGCCTCTGCCTCCCAAGTGCTAGGATTAAAGGCGTGTGCCACCACTCCTGGCTATTTATTATTTTTTTATGTGTATGAATGTACTGTCTGCATGTAGTCTGTGCATCCATGTGGTGCAATGCTGCGGAGGTCAGAAGAGGGCATCAGTTTCCCCTGGAACTGGAGTTAAAGATGGTTCTTAGCCGCCATGTGGGTACTGGGAATTGAACCTCTTAACTGCTGAGCCATCTCTCCAGCCCCTTATTTGTCTTTTTTGAGACAGGGTCTCCCTATATCCCCAGCTGGCCTGGAGCTCGCTATGTAGACCAGGCTGGCCTTGAACTCACAGAGATCTGCCTGCCTCTGCCTCCTGAGTTTGAGGATTAAAGGAGCACCACCACGTCCAGCTTAAAGATGGTTCTTAGCAGCCATGTGTGTGCTGGGAATCCAACCCAGGTCCTCTGGAAGAGCAGTCTGTCCTCTTAACCACTGAGCCATCTCTCCAGCCCCCACCCAACCCTCTTTAAACATTCTTTCAAAGATTTGTTTTTGCCGTATGGGTGTTTTGTATGTATGTGCACCACGTGTGTCCAGTACTCAAGGAGGCCAGCGTTAGATCCTGTGGAACTGGAGTTGCAGATGGTCATGAGCTAATGTGGGTGCTGAGAACCTAAGAGCAGCCGATGCCCTGAGCTGCTGAGCCATCTCTCCACTCTCAGCATTCTTAATGATCCCTCTCATTCACATGTTATTTTCACACAATGGGCATTTATGGGAAGCTACTCTAGGCCAGGAGCCAGAACTTTACAGGGCATGGCACCCAGCCTTCCCCTGATGAAGCATCAGGCTCTGGTACAGCAGGCGGGCTTCAAGGTGCCAGATGGCCACAGGGCCAGTGGGGTGTGGGGTAGGGAGGTCATCCTGTCAGCGGCCTTATCAGTTGAGTTGGGGTCTGGAGCAGAGCAGGGGCTCATCCTTGAAGGGAAGACTGCAGGCAGGGAGGAGTGAGGTGGGAATTTAGGGCAGAGGCTGTTCCTTCCTATAGTGGACCCCAGCCAAGGCCCCTAGGAAGGCCGGCGTCTTCCGGGGAGGTGGAGCTTTGAGGGGCTCCCAGTGGGGGTGGGCAGTGGTGGTGACCTCCCTCCATCCCAGTCCTTCCTCATAGTCTCCCTTTCAGTGAGTGCCTGGGGTATTGTTCCTGATTTGTAAAGAGGGTATCAGGTAACAAAGCCGGGTGGGTGGGCAGGCTGGGCCTCTTCTCTCCACTTCCCAGCAGCATCTGCACGGGGGCGGGGCAGTCCCATACCTCTCCCCCCACCTCTGGCTTCCCAGGAGCTGGCTGCTGCCATAGAGACAAGCCTGGCATCCCACTGGTCCCTGGGGCGCCCTCCCCACTATGGCTGCCAGAGTTGTAGGGGCCCCGATTCTTCTTCATCCTGGATTTGGTGTGTGTGTGGTGGTGGTGGTGGTGGTGGGGGTGCCGCGAAACTCACAAAGCTCAGCTCCCAGGCCAGGTCAGGCCTGGCCTCTGTGAGAGCCCCAGATATCCTGATGGGGGTTTAGGAGGCAGGGCTGAGACTGGAGATCAGAAATCAGCGCTCCCTGACCCTAGTGCTGTGTGTCTGCTAGAGTGGATCGCGGACTCATAGGGAGGGCGGACAGCAGGGGCAGAGTGCACAGCTCTGTCCAGCATAGGTGGGACTACTACGAGGCGGCGATGCTTCAGTCTAATGTGGACAGGAGAAGAGAGGCCTATGAATGTTGTTGGAGAAAACAGGAGTGAGGGTGGGGCGCGCTAAGAAGAAGTGGGAGGGCCTCTGTCCGGAAGGGTTTCTCAGGGCAACAATGCCCACGCCCCCCTCCCTCCCCCTGTCTGCACAGTGGCTGCTTGCATTTTGGGAGTCTGTGGTCAATGCGAAAGCTGGCTCCTACTGTTTGTTTGAGACAGGGTTTCAGGTGCCCCAGACTAAGCTGGACTCAGGATGAAGCTGAGGCTGGCCGTGACCTGATCGTCAAGCTTCAGCCTCTCCAGGTGCTGGGACTTCAGACATGTGTCACCACACACCCAGCTATGGCCCTTTTTCAGAAGGACCATGGTTTTCCACACTCCTTCCTGGGAAGTTTGAAATCTGTTGCTGTGAATGTACACATGCATGTGTATGTAAGCATGTGCATGTTGGTCTTCAGCTGCTCTCTGCCTAACCTGGCTAGACTGGCTGGCCACCAGTCAGTCCCCTGATCTTCCTGTCTCTGCCTCCTAGTACTGCCACCACAGGTGTGTGCCACTCTGCCCAGGTTTTTGCATGAGCGCCGGGGATTCTAGTGCAAGGTTCTCACACTCAAAGAATAGATACTTTACTGTCTAAGCCATCTCCCCAGCCCCAAGTTTAGGGAGAGCAGACCAGCAGTGCTTCTGGGTCCTCAGCAGGGGGCTGGCTTCATGTTTACAAAGCCCTCTTGGGTCCTTTGAGAGATCCAGGGCTGGGTGCATGCCAGATACACCATATGTCTTTCTTTGTCCTTGCCCAGCTCCAGCTTGGCTCTCTGAAAGCTGCTAGACTGTGGGAAATCGCTGCTCCATTTTCTCAAGCATCTTGGCTGCCCCAGTTCTGGCTGAGTCCCCAGCTCTATCAGCTGGGAGGTGCTGGCCAAGATGGGTTACCTGGGTGTCTGCCTTTCAGAGGGTATGGGGGTGACAGGAAGCCCATGAAGGGGAAGAGTCTGTTTGTTGGTCAACCCTGATCCCTATCTATAAGGTTTGTCATTTTAGGTAAATTTCTTTACCTTCAAATCTGCAGAGTAGACGCAGCATTCCTCATAGGGCCATTATAGGGACTGAAAAGATTACTATAGAAAGCCTGACGCAGTAGCCAAAAGGGGTGGCACACATCTATAATCTTCTGGCACTTAGGTAGAGGCAGGAGGATGAGAAGTTCAAGGTCATTCTTGGGTACAAAATGAGTTTGAGGCTTGGGATACTTGAGACTCTGTCTCAAAAACAAACATCAGTGGCTCAGTAGTTAGGAGAGCTTGCTGCTCTTGCAGAGGACCTGAGTTCTGTTCCCAGCACCCATGTCAGATGGGTCACAACAGCCTACAACTCCCACTTTCGGAAGGTCCTGAGCTTCCGAGCACACACACACACACACACACACACACACACACACACACACACAGTTTGTTGGAGTGTTTTTTTGAAATTATTTATTAGTATTATTATTGTTGTTGTTGTTGTTTTGTGCAATGCTGTGGAGGTCAGAAGAGAGCGTCAGATTCCCCTGGACCTGGAGTTAAAGATGGTTCTTAGCTGCCATGTGGATGCTGGGAATCGAACCCGGGTCCTCTGCAAGAGCAGTCAGTGCTCTTAACCGCTGAGCCATCTCTCCAGCCTCTTTTTTTTTTTTTTTTTTTTTTAATTCTCACTAGCCCTTGATGGCCTGAAACTAGGCTGGCCTCCATATCACAGAAATCCACCTGCCTCTGCCTCCCAAGAACTGGGATTTATGGCGAGTGCCACCAGGCCTGGAAATAATTCTTAAAAAATAAAACTTAACTGGGCTTGGTGGCACACGCCTTTAATCCCAGCACTCATGGAGGCAGAGGCAGGCAGATCTCTGTGAGTTCAATGACAGCCTGGTCTACAGAGCAAGCTCCAGGCCAGCTAGGACCAAAAGGAGACCCTATCTCAAAAAAACCCTTAAAAAAAAAAAAAGTTAAAAACAACTGGAGGAGCTGGTAAGATGGTTCAGCAGGTAATGACACTTGCCATCAAGGCTGGCGATCTAAGTTTGACCCTAGAGACCCACATCGTACAAGGAGAGACCTGACTCCTTGTTTCAAAAACAAAAACAAACAAACAAAAAAAACACCCTAAAACTTCCCAAGGAGGTATATCTCAGAGGTGGAGTGATTTCCTAACATACGCAAAACTACAGTGGAGGTGGAGGAGGAAAGGGACGAGGAGGAGGAGGGAGAGGAGGGAGAGGAGGGAGGGAGTGGGGAGAGGAAGAGGGAGAGGAGGAGGAGGAGGTAGAGGAGGAGGTGGAGAACCAGCTCTTGGAACTGCAGGCCTTAAACACAATCCACCTACTTGGAGTGAAAAGAAACCCCCTTGACATAGTGGCGAAGGCCACTAAATGCTCCTGCGCACAGTCCCATGGTCGCAAGCAAAGACTAGTTTGCAGAGGAACGGAAAGCGAGCTGGCGCGGGATGCTGCCCACCCGCCTCCAGCGTGGCAGCTAGACAGGGCTCCTTTAAAGCTAGGCGGGGGGCGGACCCAAAAACCGAGGTCCCGCCCCTGGGCGTGTCTTACCATTGGCCCCGCCCCAGAGCTGGAAGCTGCCTTGGCTAGCCGCGGAGACCGCGCGCGCGGCTTTAGCTGGGGTGGCAGCGGCGGAGGCTGCTCCTCGCACTGCGCTGCGCTCGGGGACACGCGTGGGCGTCCGGGCGATGGCGCCCGGCCCGGGACACAGCGTGCAGATCCCGGGAGGCGGGATGGAGCTGCGAGAGTGAGCCGGGGCGGCCGCTCCGGGGGGCGATGGCCGTGTCCCCGCTGCTGCTCCGCGGGGCGCTGCTGCTGTGGCAGCTGCTGGCGACGCGTGGCGCGGCGCTGGAGATCGGTCGCTTTGATCCGGAGCGCGGCCGGGGTCCCGCCCCGTGCCAGACCATGGAGATACCCATGTGCAAGGGCATCGGCTACAACCTGACCCGCATGCCCAACCTGCTGGGCCACACGTCGCAGGGCGAGGCGGCCGCCCAGCTGGCCGAGTTCGCGCCTCTGGTGCAGTACGGCTGCCACAGCCACCTGCGCTTCTTCCTCTGCTCGCTCTACGCCCCCATGTGCACCGACCAGGTCTCCACTCCCATCCCCGCCTGCCGGCCCATGTGCGAGCAGGCTCGCCTGCGCTGCGCCCCGATCATGGAACAATTCAATTTCGGATGGCCGGACTCTCTGGATTGCGCCCGGCTCCCCACGCGCAACGACCCACACGCACTGTGCATGGAGGCGCCCGAGAATGCCACCGCAGGCCCCGCAGAGCCCCACAAGGGTCTGGGCATGCTACCTGTGGCACCTCGGCCTGCCAGGCCTCCAGGAGATGCAGCCCCGGGTCCAGGTAGCGCTGGCACCTGCGAGAACCCCGAGAAGTTCCAGTACGTGGAAAAGAGTCGCTCGTGCGCTCCGCGCTGCGGGCCCGGCGTCGAGGTGTTTTGGTCTCGGCGGGACAAGGACTTTGCGCTCGTCTGGATGGCTGTGTGGTCCGCCTTGTGTTTCTTCTCCACCGCCTTCACAGTGTTCACTTTCCTACTGGAGCCTCACCGGTTCCAGTACCCGGAGCGCCCCATCATCTTCCTCTCCATGTGTTACAACGTCTACTCTTTAGCCTTTCTGATCCGAGCTGTGGCAGGTGCGCAGAGTGTGGCCTGCGACCAGGAGGCGGGGGCTCTGTATGTGATCCAGGAGGGCTTGGAGAACACCGGTTGCACACTGGTCTTCCTGTTGTTGTACTACTTTGGTATGGCCAGCTCACTTTGGTGGGTGGTCTTGACTCTCACGTGGTTCCTGGCTGCAGGCAAAAAATGGGGCCACGAGGCCATTGAGGCCCATGGCAGTTACTTCCACATGGCGGCCTGGGGCCTGCCAGCCCTCAAAACCATCGTGGTCCTTACCCTGCGCAAAGTGGCTGGGGATGAGCTGACCGGGCTCTGCTATGTAGCCAGCATGGATGGGGCAGCGCTCACCGGCTTCGTATTGGTGCCCCTCTCCTGCTACCTGGTCCTGGGCACCAGCTTCCTCCTGACAGGCTTTGTGGCTCTCTTCCATATCCGAAAGATTATGAAGACTGGTGGCACCAATACAGAAAAACTGGAAAAACTCATGGTGAAGATCGGGGTCTTCTCCATCCTCTACACCGTGCCTGCCACCTGCGTCATCGTCTGCTACGTTTATGAACGCCTCAACATGGATTTCTGGCGTCTCAGGGCCACAGAACAGCCATGCATTGCTGCCACTGTGCCCGGAGGCCGCAGAGACTGCTCACTGCCAGGGGGCTCCGTGCCCACCGTGGCTGTCTTTATGCTCAAAATATTCATGTCCCTGGTGGTGGGCATCACCAGTGGAGTCTGGGTATGGAGTTCCAAGACTTTCCAGACCTGGCAGAGCTTGTGTTATCGAAAGATGGCTGCAGGCCGGGCCCGGGCCAAGGCCTGCCGGGCTCCCGGGGGCTGTGGCCGTGGTACCCACTGCCACTACAAGGCCCCTACAGTGGTCTTGCACATGACTAAGACAGACCCCTCTCTGGAGAACCCCACACATCTCTAGGACACAGACTTGACTGCTGGCTGTGACTGCCCCCCCTCCTTCCCCTCCTCTCCACTCCCCCTTTTCAGAGACAGCTGACTAGCAGCTGTCAAGGTCAGGCAAGTAGGACCAGGGTGGGGACCCCGTGAGACTCTCGTCCTTTTTCTCATGCAGGGAATGGACCTGATTGAGTCCCCAAAGGATCCTAGGAGAGGGAGAGGGGGCAGAAGAGGGCAGGGTCCAGCACGGAGTTTATTTAATGATGTAATTTATTGTGCTATTTCTCTGGAAGCTGTGACTGGAATAAACCCCCGTGTGGTACTGCTGACTCCTATCTGGGCTGGGAAGGAGGGTAGGAGGGTTAACCATTATAAACAGAGCTGGGAATTTGGGGGAGGGTGGGGCTCAGCCCAGACCCCTGTTCTCTAACTTTCTGCCAAGGAGGAAGTTGTCCCTCCATGGGACAACTGTACTAAATAACCCAAGGGTGTTCATTCTCGTGTGTGTGTGTGTGTGTGTGTGTGTGTGTGTGTGTGTGTGTTCTTGCCTGTTACCTATCTCAGGACTGAGATCTAGGCTTCTAGATCAGCTGAGACCCCTGCCTGGATACCTAGTCCTAGAGATGTCATCTAGCCTGTTTGGGGTCACAGGTAAGATTTTTCTTTCTCACACTTCGATTTTGCTTTCAAAAAAGAGGGGGTCAGGACTGGTGAGATGGCTTAGTGGGGAGAACATGCTTGTTGCCAAGCCAGATGACCTGAGTATCAAACTGGAACCCGATGGTGGAAGGACAGAACTGACCTCCTCATAAATGGCTCAGGCGCATGCACAGTGCACACGTGCACACACACACACACACACACACTATTTTTTTATATTTTTTAGACAGGGTCTCCCTGTAGCCCCAGCTGGCCTGGAACTATGTAGACCAGGCTGGCCTTGAATTCACAGAGATCTGCCTGCCTCTGCCTCCCAAGTGCTGGGATTAAAGGCATGTGCCACCACGCCTAGCTCAAATATTTTTTTTTTTTTTGTCTTTTCGAGACAGGGTCTCCCTGTAGTCCCCAGCTGACCTGGAACTCACTGTAGACCAGGCTGGCTTTGAAGTCACAAAGATCCACCTGCCTCTGCCTCCCGAGTGCTAGGATTAAAGGCCCCAATCCAAAAGTAATAGTTGTAAATTTTTTAGAAGAAATGTTAAGTTGGAAGCTTTGTCTCAAAAACAGTAACAAAACATTGTTGGTGCACACACTTGCGAAGTTTGAACTAGTCAACTGACCCCAAGATACCGCCTCCTTTTTTTAAAAACATTTTTTTCTTTTATTTCATGTGTATGAGTATTATGTCTGTGTGTGTTCAAGTGCATCCATGTCATGCAATGCCTGACAGGAACTGTTAGATCCCCTGGAAATAGAGTTAGTTGTTAGCTGCCATGTGGGTGCTGGGGTTTGAACAGGGTCTTCTGTAAGAACAACCAAAGTTCTTGCCGGGCGTGGTGGCGCACGCCTTTAATCCTAGCACTTGGGAGGCAGAGGCAGGCGGATCTTTGTGAGTTCAAGGCCAACCTGGTCTACAATGTGAGTTCCAGGACAGCTGGGGCTACAGGGAGACCCTGTCTCGAAAAGACCAAAAAAAAAAAAAAAAGAACAACCAAAGTTCTTAACCATTGAGCCATCTCTCCAGCTCCCCCTTCCATCTTTGGTTGGGGGGAAAGATGGGGCTGAACGGTACAAATCCTGAGGTAGGGAGCTATTGAGGCCAGTAGGAACTGAGTCCCCCCAGCTCCTAAGTGCGTGGGAAAACTCTGGAGTACTGATAGCAGCTTTGAGAACAAGGCCGGTCCAGAGGAGTACATATGTCCCATATGTACATATGCTGGGGCAGGCTGGCGTGCTATAGGGAAAGCACTGTGCTGGGGAAGCCCGGACTTGCCAGGACCTGCTCATCCTTGTCCCCTTAGGGTGAGACCCAGGATCATCTCGATACCTCCTAGGTAGTGATTCCAGTCAGGCCATAACTGTAAGTACACACATGTACATGTGTGGGTCAGAGGATGCCAAGCATCCTACTTTGAGTCTGTCAAAGTCACCGAAGCAGCAGTGGATGTCTCATGGATGCTGAGCAGCAAAGTGGGCAGTTCCTATGAAGAGACTCTGGCTCAGCTCAAGCCGAGCCTTCGTGGGAGCGCCTGCTTCTGGGGTTTCTCTGTCCACAGCTGCCCCAAGCACAAAAGAGCCAGAGAGTCTTTTCTTCTTTATAAACACAAGTACATAATGTTTATTTGAAATTCCAACTTATTACAAGTCCACTCTTTACAGGGGCCCTTCCTCCTTTAAGACAGTTTAAAAGCCACCATTAGACCCTAGAGTCCTCTGCAGTGGGCTCACAAGCTTCTCACAGACCAGGGTAAGCAGGGGAGGTGGTAGCAGCTGGGACCATTGCATTGAGTGTCCGTGCTTACCCCAAGCCTGTGGGAGAAGGGAAGGGATGACTTCCCTCAGCCGCTGGAGTGGGGAGGAGAAGGGCAAGGCTGTATCAGAGGCCAGGGCATGGCTTTCCCACAATCCTGGGAGTGGTGATCCCCTGCCCTGGTGGGCTTTTCCTTTAAATACAGGAGCTGAGGAGCTCACATTGTCCAAATTCAAAGTTGATAGAAAAAGAAAATTAAACCCTGTCTCATACTTTTATCAAAATTTGTCATAAAAGGGAAAACAAACTACAAACTTTTTGCCTAATACAACACCAAGGCTAGATTGGCTACGAAGGGCTCGACTGGCCCTTCCCACCTCCTCTCCGGGCTGACACTATCACAGAGAGAGGCTTCACACGGGAGTGCCTGAAGGAGCAGGGGCCCATGTGGCAGACAGAGGGTCCTGGTCTTAGCCTGAGATCCCACCACCTGCCGGATGTGTCCCCCAAGCCAGCTTCTCTGAGGGAGGAGGGAAGTAAAGCAAACACGTTTAGAAATCATACTGTACATGTGCCAAAGCAAAATGACAAGTATTTTACAAGATGTTCTTTATACAATATCACTGCTGAAACAAGCAACTTTAATAACTAGAAAAGTCATTAAAAAAATTAAACATTTTAACTTCTTCCTGCTCTTCTTCAGCTTCCTAAGGGCGTGTCTGGTTTGTGGGTGGGCTGGGCTCCAACACCCCTCTGGCCAGACCCATCAAAGCCAAGGTTGTAAGCATGATTTGAAGCAGGAGTCCAGTCTACA
Source organism: Rhizomys pruinosus (assembly GCA_009823505.1). Classification (NCBI taxonomy): domain Eukaryota; kingdom Metazoa; phylum Chordata; class Mammalia; order Rodentia; family Spalacidae; genus Rhizomys; species Rhizomys pruinosus. The sequence continues at coordinate 1,127,160 of VZQC01012424.1, forward strand.
GGAAGTGCCTTAGTTTGTTGTCCTCCCCCCCTCCCCCCTTGCCAGGTGGTGCATTGGGTGGGGATGGGGAAAGGCTGTCACAGAGGACAGGGTACACAGGAATGGCTCCTAGAAATGTCCTTTCACTCTGCCAAGATCAACTCAAAAACCCACAGTCCCAAGATGCTGGTGAACACAATTCCATATGGCACTCGCTGACACTATCACCTGAGAGGGAGGAGGAGACAGCGTGGAAACAAGACTGTATAAATATAGATTCGAAAAGATCCGTGCCCTTCCCTGAGCAGCCAGGTGACTCTCCTTCCTCTGTGGGGTAAAGCATCCTCTGGACCCAGGGGGCTTGGCACTGCTGAAGAGACAAGATGGAGGGTCCTGGGGGGCAGGGCTCACAGAAGAAGCCACACCCAGGCTGCTCCTGGAACTTCCAGAACAGGGAGGCCTACTTCTGCAGCTGGCATGTATGGGCAGGGCTCACCTGGCCAGTACCAGGCTCCCCAAGAGCTTTGCCTGAGCAAGGCCTATGGGGAGTTGTAGAAAGACAGCCCAAGCAGTGTGACAGGCACTTCCCCCTCAAGTTCCCATCTTCTCACCTCCCTCACTCCCTGTGGCGGTTTCCTGCTACCCCCCTCAGCTCCTTCTCCAGGCTGTCTCTACTTTTTCTGCCTTCGTCCCCTGGACTGTCCAACGGGCTCTGGATCACTGTCCCCTTCATCGTCAGCAAGCCGGTCAGGAAACTTCCTGCGTTTCCGGCGGACATAGGGGTGGCCAGGGAGGTGTTTGTGCAGCAGGGCCAGCAGACACTGTTCTGTCTTCCCCATGCAGCTTAGCACGTGGCTGCCACGGCAGTTGTAGAGCTCTGCATTGGTAAACACCTGCTTCATGTCGGTGAGGAACTCTTGCACGGAACGGTAGTTCCCACAGGAGCATTTGTTCTGCATGGTCTGAAAGTCCATGGGGTGGTCGATCACATCATAGTAGTCCTCGGCCTCATCTCTAGTCACAGGCTCCCTGCAGAAAAATACACAATGAGAAATGTGCATAGGCTGGAGGGCTGCCCAGAAACAGTATATTCAATCCCAGGATGCCACAGCTGGCCGCCGGGAAGAGGAGACAAAGTGCATTCCCTTTCTTTTTTTTTTTTTTATATTTTATTTTATTGATGCTTTGTGCAATTCATACATTATTTTCTAATTCAGTTCAGGCATATTTCCCTTTCCCTTCCCCCGCACCCCCACCCCATCCCAGATCATGCATTCTGCCATAACTGTCCTGTATCTTTCTCTCAGTTTTTTTCATTTTTTTAGCTATAGGTGATAATCCATGAGTACAAGCATCCTTCGTGCATTCCCTTTCTATGAGTTGTCACTGCTTGGTCTCCTATCAAGACATTTCCCAAAAGGAAGGGCGGGGCTAGGCTCACCGGAAGGGCCAGCTGAAGCGGTACTTGACCAGCTTGTGGAGGATCTCCTCACACTTCTGCAGTTCTAGGCTCTGCCTCCGGGAGCTGCGCTTGGTCTGAAGCACCTAGGAGAGAAGAAGCAGAGTGTGTCATCAGAGGGCTGAGAGCAGAAGAGTAGACAGGGCAGAAGACATATTTAAACTGCTAAAACAGTAGAAAACAGTTCCCCAATTCCCTGGAACGGTAACTACTATAGCTGGGTGGTGCTGTCAGGTCAGGTGGCACCCTCTACCCAGCCACAATGCCTCACCCTACTGGAGGTGGCTGGAGAGGGGCACTGCACCAGGACATCAGTCCTGAGAGCAGATGTGACACGATAGACGGGTATAGACAAGCAATAAAAAATCCAGGCAGAAGAAGCTGGACCCCAGCAGCCAGCTGTGTGGGGACAGAATGTGTCTAGGAGGAAAAGCAAGAGGTGCAGCCCCTTTCCCAGCGGGGAGGAGGTGACTAAAAAAGGGGTGGGCACACTTTAGGCAGCCATACCAGGAGGGATTCCAGAAATAGAAGTCTCACAGAAGGGGTTGAGAACTTTCCCACCCTTTCATCTGACTAATGGCTTGTTTTATATCTTTAAGCCTAATTTGATCTGTAAAAACAAGCGAGTCCTCAAGAGCTTCTTTCTGTTCTTCAAAGCTCAAGTGAGATCTTAGAGCAAACTACTAAAACAACATTGGCTACTAGAAGAGGGGAGGGTGCTACCCTCCTAACAACTGTGGCCAAAGCCACAGCAGTCAGAGGCTTGGCATTGCTGGCATTCCCACAGGGAGGCCCACCCCTCTGGGCCCACTGAGACACATGGATACTATTTTAGAGTCCCTAACAAGCTGCAAGCTGCTGCTAACTAGGGGAGACAGTCTGCAGGCTAGGCAGGATGCCGGACATAGCTGCTCCTGCAGACGTGCTGCCTGGCCGAGAGGCCCACCCATCTGCCTCGACCCCCAGCCCAGGGGAAGGGAGGGGAAGCCCCACCTGTTGCCTTGTGAATTCCTCACAGTGAAGTGGACTGGAGAATACAGAATGGAAAGGCTAAAGGGAAGAAAAGTAACTCTTACCAGCTCATCAACCTCAGTGTCATCCAAAGGTGGAGCCTTGGGCTGGGGCCTGCCTGGATGTGACTTCTTCCCCGGGGGTCGGCCAGGCCTTGCTGCAGGGATGGCACTCTGCTTGCCTCGGATGTTCTTCCGAGGTCTCACTGAAACGAAACATGGGCTTAGAGAAGAGCAGCAGAGAAGTCTCACGCACACACACACACACACACACACACACACACACACACACCAGACACAGACCTTTCCAAACAGAAAGCAGTGGTGCCTTCTGGGGTTTCGGGTGCTGTTATCCGTGCTTCCTGAGAGGAGATGAAGAATGCATGCCCTTCCTCTGCTCCCCAGACCTGTGAAGATGCCAGTTCCTTGCATCTCTAGCCTTTCTTTGCTCAGTTCTGTTACACCCAGGAGAAGGTCCTTGCAGAGGTCAACTGTCAAGTGACTTAGGAGGAAACAGGGCAGCATGGATCTCCCACAACCTAGGCTCAACCTAAAAATGCAAGGGACTCTTGACTGTAGAACTGATCTGACCCACAGTCTCCTGTACTTACTACCCAGTGTTTTCAGAGAAAAGCTATACCCACACGAAGGCTGGAGCTTTCCATGAACCAATTTAGGATCTGCTTTCTCACATTTCTGAAAACCAAGGACAGTGGTCGAGGCCACTGCCCTAAGAGCCTGCCTGGCATCCCTAACGAGAATACTTGAAGGCACCCAGACTACTTGTAGCTCTGGTTGATGACAGGTGCTCAGGGTCAGGCACACCAACATTCTTTGGGATGGCTTCAAGAATACGTTCTATGAGGATTAGCTCAAGTCTTCTCCATTAAACCATTTTCCATGACCTTTCCTTGCTAATACCTTTGGGTGGGAAGATGACATTTGGGCAGAGAATGTGTGCAGAGAACGAATGAATGAGGCTTTCTATTCTATTTCTAGACCATGCTAACCCTTCAGTGGCTATTTTAAGGCCATCAGCTCCAGATGAGGCTGGTGAGGAAGGTGAAGAAGCTAAGGCTCAGGTGCTACAGCCTGAAAGGTTAGGACATCAAAGGCTCTGCATATATAGGCTGACTAGGTTCCTTTGGTAGGCAATAGCACAGCGAGAGCAATTCTTTCACAGTGGAGGTCAGAAGCAACCACTATCACGACAATAAACTGCAGCGTGTGTCCTCAGCATGCACAAACACCACAACTCATCAAGATGATGGCTGGTCCTGGGACACCCAAAGTCATGCCTAGTGAACAAACAGCCTTGTGTGGTGGTGCATACCTGTATCCTACTTATGTGGAGGCTATTCCAGGACAGCTTTGGAAATACAAAGACCCTATCTTAAACAAACCAAAACAGCAATAACAAAAACAGAAGGTCCCAGCTGTGGTGGCCCATGTCTTTAGTGCCAGCATTAAGGAGGGAGAGGCAGCTGGATCACTATAAATCCCAGGACAGCCTAGCTTATGTAGTGAATTCTAGGGAAGCCAGTGCTAAACAGTGAAATCCTGTCTTTTTTTAAAAAATGTGTATGAGTGTACTGTCTGCATGTAGGTTGGTGCACTAGTGTCGTGCAATGTGCAATGTTGCGGAGGTCAGAAGAGGGCATCGGATTCCCCTGGAACTGGAGTCAAAGACGTCTTAGCCACCATGTGGGTGCTGGGAATTGAACCTGGGTCCTCTGCAAGAGCAGTCAGTGCTCTTAATCGCTAAGCCATCTCTCTAGCCCCTGAAATCCTGTCTTAAAGAAAACCAAACCAAACAGAAGGGGCCATGCAGGGATGGGAAGGATCATGGAGTGGCTCTCCAGTATGTGAGGGAAGGAGGCAGAAATCAGGAGGGGCATGAAGGCTGGAACCCACAACGAGAGAGGCACCCCGCAATAGGAACAGCCATGCCAAACATCTCTCTTCTCACATCAGGAACAATCCTGTGATGCTCCGGGGACCTGTGCTCCATTGTCTACTGGCCCATAAAGAGGGTACTGTTCAGAGTACCATGTGAGCGCCAACGGCCACTCTTACTGGCAGCCGTGCCCAGAGAGCAGAGCTGAGTCTCCCCAAAATCCCTATGCCAGCCCTGTTTTCAAACTAAAGCTAGACACCCACACACTCGAGAGAGCAGTAATAAGTGTGACAGCAGAAGCAGAAGGATGTTCCTGAAGGCAGCCCTGTACCAGAGGCCCAAAGAGCAGCTAGAAGATAGCTAGAGGAGAACTCACCCAGCCACTGTCCCCATGCATGCTTGGGGGGCACACCAAGTAGCCTTGTCACGCTGAAGCCACTGACTCTACCTATCTACCTACCTACCTATCTATCTATCTACCTATCTATCTACCTATCTACCTACCTACCTACCTACCTACCTACCTACCTACCTACCTATCTATCTATCTACCTACCTATCTATCTATCTATCTATCTATCTATCTATCTATCTATCTATCTATCTATCTATCTTCTCTCTCTCTCTCTCTCTCTCTCTCTCTCTCTCTCTCTCTCTCTCTATCAATCAATCAATGTTTTTGAGACAGGGGCTCCCTGTAGCCCCAGCTAGCCTCGATCGAGAGATTCAATGCTGTTTCCTGAGTGCTGGGAACAAAGACACAGGTAGGCATGCACTACCCATGCCTTTAATCTTTATTTTTTTTTAAAGATGAGCTATCTGAGCTATCTTTATTTTTAAAAAAAATGTTTATTGAGGCTGGAGAGATAGCCTAGCAGTTCAGAGCACTGACTGCTCTTACAGAAGACTCGAGTTCGATCCCCAGCACCCACATGGAGGTTAAGAACAGTCTGTAACTCCAATTCCAGGAGAACTCCAGTTCCAGGGGAATCCAAGACCCTCTTCTGACCTCTGTGGCATTGCATGACACGGGTGCACAAACCTGCATGCAGACAGTACAATCATACACATACAAAAAAATAATAAAAATTTTAAAAAAAGGCTTAAAAATGTTTATTTTATTTTAAATTCTGTTTATGTGTGTCTGTGCATGTGAGTGTAGTGTCAGGGTCCAGCAGAGGGTGTCAGATCCCTTGGAGCTGGAGTTACAGGTGTTTGTGACCTATCAGGTATGGGTTTGGGGACTTGAAGCCAGGTCCTCTGGAAGAGCAGCACATGCTCTTAAAAGCTGAGCTATCTCTCCAGCCTACCCTAACATTCCAAAAACCAATTTAGCCACATGGCAGCTCAGTGACCCAGAGCCAAGAAGGAACAGTAAGTTTTTCCTGCCAACTAGGCATCTTGAGTCAGCTTCAGAGACTGAGAGAAAGTATGCTGACAAGTTGTATACTTACACCGCAACCCAGCCACTTCATAGTCCTCTTCTTCCTCTTCCATGTCCTCCTCATCTTCAACTTCTTCCTCTTCAATGCTCGCATCACCTTCACTATCCTCAGAGGTAGACTCTTCTGTATAATTCCTGGGGGAGGAAAGGCCAAGTAAAGACAAATTCTAGTCCAGACCCCACAGGATCCCAACAATGCTGTTCTACTCATGGACTAGACTGAGCAGATAGTAAGGGCCAAAATCTTGAAGGGCCAGCAGTTTCTACTATGCTTCAAAGGGCATGCCTCCCTCTACTCGGCCCTCGAGTTTAGACAGGACACTAAAGGCAATAGAAGCCAAGAACAAAGTATACACTCCCTCCCCCCATGCAACAATACAAAACACTACTGCTTCTGTCTCACAAAGAGCCAGATAAGGTAACACTTCAGACACCAAAGATGTCCCGACATTGGAGTGGACTGAGTACAAACAGCCCTGACAGGTGCTACTGCACCTTGATGGCCCCCTTCCAGGAGCTGAGACAGCTTGCAGATGACCACACAACAAAGCAGCAGTAATCCCAGCTCAGAACAGCTGGTCCACAGCACTACCACTTCAGAGTTGCATGTCTTCTGTCTCTACATGAAGGGGACAGAGGGAGCACTAACCCAGTAATGCTGTTAAGGTGGGGTCAAAAATCTAACAGCTCTCCCCTTCATGAGAGAGACAAGCTAGTGTCTATAAGGATTCTCTCTCTCTCTCTCTCTCTCTCTCTCTCTCTCTCTCTCTCTCTCTCTCTCTCCCTCTCCCTCTCCCTCTCCCTGTCCCTGTCCCTGTCCCTCTCTCTCCTTCTCCCTCTCCCTTTCCTTTTCCCCCTTCCCTCCGTCCCTTTTCTTTCTTTGGTTTTTTTGAGACAGGGTCTCCCTTTTAGTCCCAGCTGTCTTGGAACTCACTGAAGTAGACCAGGCTGGGTAAACTTACAGAGATCCAACTGCCTCTGCCTCTGCCTCTGCCTCCCAAGTGCTAGGATTAAAGGTGCGCGCTACCACGCCTGGCCAAGGATGCCTTTTATAACATTAAATGTCAATATGGAAAGCAATGGCAGTAACTGGGCAAAGCAGGTGCCTTCTCTTTCCAAAGTGCTGGCTTGGCTATTGTGACACACGAAGAAAAAAGCACTTCAGGATGCTGGCAGTCTGGGAGGTGTGACGCAGAGGCAACCATACAGCAGGAGGCAGGTACTAACACTGTTTCAACCATACAGCAGGAGGCAGGTACTAACACTGTTTCAGAGGCTGCCCAGAGGAGGAACCACTCACCTAAGGCTGTAAGTAAGGACTTCTAAAAAGAGCAACGTGACTTTAGCTTAGCCCTGGGCAGTTTAGCCAGTTGGCAATGCTGGACAGGGAGGATGCCAGACACAGGAAACACAAGGGGCAGCAAGAACAATAAGCAGTCTGTAACAAGCATGGATAGGAGAACCAGGCCTCAAAAATCCAAATGTGTCAGAGTCTCAAAAGTCAGGCTACAACCTATACTCTGCTTTAGAGGCAATGAAAACCCTGAAAAATTTAGAATACAAAAGTCAACAGGCCTCTGCCTTATGTAGGCCATTCTGACCTCACAGCAGCCTAGCAGTGAAAGGATGCAGATATGAGAGGCAGAAGAGCTGAAGCCACTGAAGGATCCCAGGTGAGAGACATGAGGGACAAAGAGCAGCAAGTGCCCAGATAGTGGGGAACAGAATGAGTCAAAGACAGTTGACACAGGATTAATGATACTTGACAACTTAATATACATGTAGAATAGAGGAAGAGAAGTTAATGTCCTAGTGGACAGCAGGGAAGGGAAACTAGGCATGTGAAGGGAAGGCAATGATCTGGGTGGAGCCGTTCTATAGTGACTGCCTGCAGAAGCAGCCCCTGCCACCTGAGCAGCAGAGATGTCAACATTAAAACAATCAGAGCAGAGCACCTATAAACAATAAGCACACCCAACGAACTTTATTAAAGCTCCTGGGAAACACTCAAGTTTGAGTAACTATTTTTTATATTTATTTATTTGACAGTCTCCTGTAGCTGTGATTGGCCTTGAACACAGTACTAGCCAAAACTGACCTTGAATTCCAGATCCTCCTGCCTCTACTTCCCAAGTGCTTGGGATTACAGGCATAGATCACCATGTCTGGTTTCTGTGTTGCTAGGGATCAAACCCAGGGCTTCCCGCATGCTAAATGAGCACTCTTGGTATCAAGTGAACTACATATCACCGAGCCCCCCTATTTATTTTTCAAAGAAAAAAATTCTCACCTGCCACGGGAATTGCGCCTGGCGGTAGGAGGCTGGCAAGCTGGACACTGCCATTCACCATCTGGTACTTCATAGAGGGCCGGCCTCAGACAAAACAGGTGGAAGGCTTTGTTACACTCATCACATAGGATCAGCTTGTCATCCTCACCTGCAAACAGACAAACTTGCATAGCACAGTTGGTAGCACACAGAACACACACTTCAGTGCTTCCACCTCTTTCCTCTTTCTTATTTTTATATGTCTGTGTGACTGTATGCCATGTGTGCAAGTACCAGAATCTAGAAGAGGGACTGAGTTGGATCCCCTGGATCTGGAGTTACACTTGATTGTGAGCTCTCTGATGAGGGTGCTAGGAACCAAACTCCCGTGCTCTGCAGAGTGCTCTTCAGTGCTGGGCCATGTCTTTGGCCCCATCTTTTCTTCTTTATGGAGACAAGATCTCACTGTATAGTCCAGGCTGGGTCTGGAACCTAAGACAATTCTCCTACCTAAGGGGGCCAGGATTATGAGTGCTTTATTTATTTATTTTTTTGGTCTTTTTGAGACAGGGTCTCCCTGTAGCCCCAGCTGTCCTGGAACTCACTCTGTAGACCAGGCTGGCCTTGAACTCACAAAGATCCACCTGCCTCTACCTCCCAAGTGCTAGGATTAAAGGCGTGGCCACCACGCCCGGCGTGAGTGCTTTATAACACACTTAGCTGCTCTTTCCTTTTCCTGTGCATATGTATATGTCATGCACATGTCCATGTGTTTGGAGCTGTTCAAGGTCAGATGATTATGCTGGGTGGCCTCTTTGATTGCTTTCCACTTTTTATACTGGGGAAAGGTCTCTCACTGAACCCAGAGTTCATGGATACAGCTAGTCTAGCTAGTCAGCTTGCTCTGGGGATCCTGTCACCCCCTGGCCCCATTCCCAATGGGACACCAGGCCTATCAGCATCTATCTAGGGTGCTGGGATCAGAGCTCAGATCTTCGTGCCTGTATGCAAACACTTTAAGTGCAGAGCTAACCTCAAGACCCTGTATTTTTTAAATTTATTATTTTTTATGTGTATGAGTGTACTATCTGCATGTAGGTTGGTGCACCCATGCTCGATCCCTGTTTCTTTTATTTATGTATATTGGTGTGTGTCTATGTGAATGATGTGATGTGTGAGCAGGTGCCCACATAGGTTGGAACCCCTGGAGGTGGAGTTACAGGAGATTGTAAGCCACCTGATAGGAGTAGTGGGAACTAAACTCAGCAACAAGTACTCTTAACTGTTGAGCCTTCTCTCCAGCCCTGCATCATTTTATTTTATTTTACATTATTATTATTATTATTTTAGACAGAGTCTCTGTTTAGTCCCAGCTGGCCTGGAGCTCCCTCTGTAGACCAGGCTGGCCTTGAACTCATAGAAATCCACCTGCCTCTGCCACCCCAGTGCTGGGATTAAAGTCGTGCAGCACCACGCCTGGCTTAGAGACGGTTCTTAGCCACCATGTGGGTGCTAGGAATTGAACTGGGGTCCTCTGCAAGAGCAGTCAGTGCTCTTAACCACTGAGCCATCTCTCCAGCCCCTTTTTGAGTCTCCCTGTAGCCCCAGCTGGCCTGGAACTTGCTATGTAGACCAGGCTGGCCTTGAACTCACAGAGATACACCTGATTCTGCCTCCCGGCTGCTGGGATTAAAGGCGTGTGCCACCATGTTTGGCTATTTTAATTATTTTTCTTTTTTAAAAAAAATTTATTTATTTTTTTATGTGTATTCAATGTACTGTCTGCATGTAGGTTTGTGCACCCATGTCGTGCAATGCCTCAGAGGTCAGAAGAGGGCGCCGGATTCCCCTGGAACTGGAGTTGAAGACGGTTCTCAGCCACCATGTGGGTGCTGGGGATCGAACCCAGGTCCTCTGCAAGAGGACCTCTTAACCACTAGGCCATCTCTCCAGCCCCTATTTTAATTTTTCTAAATGCACTTATTTTCTGAAAAGAAATAGGCAGTTTAGGGAGTGAATCTCCTAACTTATCTCCTAAAAGCTACTAAGTACTAGGGCAGGGCAATTAATACTTAACTAAGAGGTGGCAAAGAGGAAGTGATGGCTAGAAACCCTACTGTTCATCTCAGACCCCCCCCCCAAAAAAAAAACTTCCACATGTGCCCAGCATTGGCCCCGAGTCATCTGGTTTCCTTACATATGGAAATATACTGCAAGAAACTCACATGGTTAACCTACCCCTTTCCAACTTTCATTCTGGGTCAGTTTCACAGCAACTGAATCTACATAGTTCTTTATCCTTTGGAAATTCACCCCCCTAAGGTAGTTCATAAGGTAATATAATATTTGCCATGGAGGAGTTAAGTACTAAATGCTCTGCTCTGGACTTAAGGCTGAAGGACAAAGTCTGAGTGAGGCAGTGTGCAAAGGCTGCCCCCTGCTGGGAACACCCACCTTGCCTCACTGATGACCAATGTCCTAAGCTTAGAAAAGTATTGTAGCCGGGCATGGTGGCACAAGCCTTTAATCCTAACACTCGGGAGGCAGAGGCAGGTGGATCTGTGAGTTCAAGGCCGGCCTGGTCTACAGAGCGAGTTCCAGGACAGCTGGGGCCATAGGGAGACCCTGTCAAAAAAAAAAAAAAAAAAAAAAAAAGGGATTGTAAATTTACATTAACCAATTTTGCTCATGTCAAAAGATAAAAAGATGGGAGTGGGGTGGCCAGCCTTTAAATCCCCAGCAACTGTGGGGGCAGAGTCAGGTGGATCTTCATCCGATGAGTTCAAGCCAACGTATAAGTAGTGAGCTTTCAGGCAAAGTTCAACCCAGCTGAAGTGGGGCTAAGATGATGAAATAAAAAAAAAAAAAAATCCTTCAAGGGAAATAACACTAAGGATGGAAAGTCTTGACTTAAGAATTCTTACCTTTTTTCCGACAAACTTTGCATCTAGCGTTTTCTGCAGACATGTCCCATTTGATGCAGGCATCAAGCATCCCAAGAAGAACATGCATTCTGGAAAAGGTCTGTGCTTCCCGGATTGCCGTCTTCCATTTTTCCAGTGCAGAGGCAACCTAAGCAATAGCAAGAGAGCAGACCAGTCGCGTTGTGACAATGACCTCTGACACTGGGAGAAGACTGGGATGGACGAAGACACCAGAGTTCTGCGGATACCTGCCTCCTACTTTTGTCCAATGATCCATTTTTCATGGAGACAAAAAAAAAAAAAAAAAAAAATCAAGGCTCCAAAGGGTGGGGAAAAAAAAACCTTGACAGTGCTCGCTTCGGCAGGACATATACTAAAACTGGAACGATACAGAGAAGATTAGCATGGCCCCTGTGCAAGGATGACATGCAAATTCGTGAAGCGTTCTATATAAAAAAAGAAAGCTAAAAACAAAAGAAAATAAAGAAAAAAAGAAAAACTTTACAAATGGCCAACAAGAGAAGCCTGGAGAGTGAAGCGAGCCGGCAATCAGTTAAGAATGCTATACCAGGGCTGGGAGAGATAGCCTAGCGTTAAGAAAAAGCACCCGACGCTCTCGAGGACCTTGGGTTCAATACCCCACAACCCACATGCGGCTGAGAACCGTCTGTAACTCCAATTCCAGAATCCAGTTCCAGGGGAAATCCAACCCGCTTTCTGACCTCCACGGCAATTGCACAAAACAGGGTGCACACCTACCATGCAACAGTACGCCTCATGACACATACAAAAATAAATAAAAGTAAAAAAAAAAAAAAAAAAAAAAAGAATGCATACCGCGCCGGGCAATGGTGTGGCGCATGCCTTTATCTAGCATTTGGGAGCAGAGGCCAGGCCGGATCTTTGGTGAGTTTCAAGTCCAGCCTGGTCTACAGAGTGAGTTCCAGGACAGCTGGGGCTACAGGGAGACCCTGTCTCAAAAAGACCAAAAAAAAAAAAAGAATGTTATACCATTTACAAGTAGGAATAAATGCCTGCATATAGTACTGCTAAGTGTCCACTAAAGCTTTGCCTAATGTGGTCATGCATTCCAGCACTGATCTGAAATGCTAATATCTCTCCACAAACCTTCTGGCAGGCTTTCAAAGTGTTGTGCACCTGATACAAAGCTCTCCTCACAGAGATGGCTCAGTGGTTAAGAGCACTGACTACTCTTGCAGAGGACCTGGGTTTGATTCCCAGCACCCACATGGCAGCTGAGAACCGTCTTTGACTCCAGTTCCAGGGGAATCTGATGCCCTCTTCTGATCTCTGCAGCATTGCAGGACATGGTGCACCAACCTACATGCAGACAGTACACTCATATGCATAGAAAATAATAAAACAAAACAAAAGCCAAAACAAAGCTCTCCTCACACCTTTGCATGAGCCTCTAACACAAATGAAAACTCCTGAGTTCTATGGTTGTGGGACTGATGTGGATACAGTTACCACCAGTGTAATGGACTTTGTGCATCACCAGAAAATGCAAACCAAATTAGAATCCAAGTTAGAATTTTGGTGGTGAACACACCACTCTCTCCCTTATAAAATGGGTATTCAGGGTTGGCAAGATGGTGCAGCAGGCACCTTACCCTACTGGAACATTCTAATTTCCCCATATGCAATGCTTACAGTGAGCCTCAGGTTAGGGACAGAACATATCCAGGAAGGACTACCATTAGTTGCTTTAAGGCTAAAAAGATAATTGTCCTGATTTGGAAGGGATGGGACAAGGTTGCCTAAGAGTCTTCTACAAAACACCATTCAAAATGGAAAGGTGTGCTAGTTTTGACAGCATATATACCTATACAACACAGAAAACATCCGCACGGCCCTTGCCATCAGAATGACAGGCAAATTCATGAGCCAGCCCACACTTTTAAACATAGTACCTCATAAATATGTACAAGTATTAGGTGTTAAGGCTGGCCTTGAACTCATAGAGAGTTGAGTGTTTTAGCTGGGGCATGGTGGCACCTTTAATCCTAGAACTCAGGAAGCAGATGGATCTCTGTGAGTTCAAGGCCATCCTGGTCTACATAGTGGTTTCCAAGCCAGCTGGGGCTACAGGGAGACCCGAGTCAAAAAAAAAAAAAAGAGTGCTTCAAGAGAGGAAGTGCTGGCCGCTCTGATCTGTTACACACTACATTCAAATGTTGAATTATCATACCACACTTCATAAATTAATAAAATTAAAATAATAAATTTAAGCCAGGTCTGATGACTCAGGTCAGTAATCTGAACAGGAAGATTATGGAGAGCTCAAGGCCAGCTTGAGCTAGAATGAAATCTTGTCTCAAAAAACCCAAATCTGCTGGGTGTGGTGGCACACACCTTTAATCCTAGCACTCAGGAGGCAGAGGCAGGCAGGTCTACGCAGTGAGCTCCAGGCCTGCTGGGACAAAAAAACCAAACCTGCTGAGCAATGGCACATGCCTTTAATCCCAGCACCTGGGAGGTAGAGGCAGGTGGATCTCTGTGAGTTCAAGGCCAGCCTGGTCTACATAGTGAGTTCCAGGCCAGCTGGGGCTACAGGGAAACCCTGTCTCAAAAAGACAAAAACAAAAACAAAAACAAACCCCAAACAAAAAATAAGTAGAAAATAAAAGTGACAACCAGGTTATCAGAACAAAGGCAAATTAACAAGATAAAGAGAGCCAAAAAAGATGGGCACAGTAACACACTCCTGTCCTCCCAACACTCAAAAGGCTGAGGCACAGGACTGTGCACTGGAGGCCAGCCTAGTCTACATGGTAAGATCCAGCCTCAAAACAGAGATAGCTGAGGGAGGGGGAGAAATGGGACACCAAACGAAACCCAGGATTTTGCCAAATTATACATAATCTTTCTCACTTAATTTAAGGAAACAAAATAGGTATTAAATATCACAGATGGGGCTGGAGTGATGGCGCAGTAGTTAAAAACACTTGCTGCTCTTAAAGAAGATCCACGTTTCCAGAACCTACAGGACAACTTACAACTGGCCATCACAGGCAATACATGCATGTAGTACACATACAAACAGGCATTACCCTCCCCCCTCGACACACACACACAAAGATCATATGTTATTGCAAAAGGGATCTGAGAACTAAGAAAACTGGAGCTCAGATGAGACTGATATAAACTCATGTACCAGCCTGGTGCCAGCCAAGGAAGGTCTGGCCCTTGCTAAGTGGAAACTTTCATAGCAGAGGACAGTGGAAAATTTCAAGCTGTGGTGGGAGCTTCAGAGCAGAACAGGACAGAGCTAGCACAGAGCACGGCTGCAGTGCTGGGCAGGCAGCCTAACTCATTTTCCAAGAAGCTCTCCATTCCTCTGCTCCATGCCTAGACCCATGAATAAGGCTCATATTTTACTTCATTCAGGATTTAGGGCACAAAAAGACCTTGATGAGACCTCCTCAGTAAAAAGAAAATGTCAGAAAAAATAAATGGCAAGGAAAGATGGGAGAGTCTCAAGACAAGTTAGAGGGTGACAAAGCTCCTAGAGTAGAGAGAGGTGCTTAGCATCAAGCCTGATGACTTAAGTTCCATCCCTAGGTCCCAGTCTCCTACAAGCTGTCCTCTGACTTCCACATGCACACCAGGGCATGCAGGTATATTCTGTCACTCTCAAAGTAATAAAAATTAAAACAAAAAAACTTTTGGAGTTAAAAACAAAACATATGCAGCACTTAGCAAAACAGTGTGGAGGTGTTCACTATACTCAGGGCACTACGGAGACAGGCAGGAGGGTCCAGCTGTCCAGGACCAGCCAGTCCACCAGAACCATACTTAATATCTACCTTTTGCTTCCATATACATGCACCCTAAACATAAACACAAATAAGGTCAAAAAAATAAATGTAAAAAAGATTAAAACAAAAGACTTAGGGAGTTAAAACAAAGCCCATGTAGCATTTAGCAAGACTAAGAAACCAGCTATCTTAGAGGTCATATAGGTTACACAGGTGCTAAAAGCTGTTAAAATTCAGGAAGGGGAAGACTATCCCAGTAAGATACTGACAGATGTGAAAAGTCCCAAAGTTCTGTATTAAAACATTTTCCTGAAAGCCCGCTTATCCCAACCAATCCTCCTTAAATCATCTGTAGACCAAGAAAGAAAAGTATGGGCAAATCCAAACCACTGTGTACACACTGAAGTGTTCTAGGAAGGAGTCTTAAACTACCTGGCTGATCAAGCCAGGCGTGGTGGCACATGCCTTTAATCCTAGCATGTGGGAGGAAGAAGTAGGCAGATTTCTGTGAGACTGAGGCCAGCCTGGTCTACATAATGAGTTCCTGGCCAGCTGTGATATCCAGTCCCTTAATAGTCATGCATTGCCCATGTCTGTGTGGGACCCAATATCCCTATGATGCTCAGGTAAATCCTTTGGAATATACAAACAGACCGCTAACTTTTACCCAATCAACAGCTGAGAATGTCACCAGAAAGCACCTGAAGCCTCCAGCAGAGACTTTTCCACTTTGCTGTGACTGATTAAGCGGTTTCCACTAAAGCTTTTTTTTTAATGTCTTGATTTAAGACCTTTGTTCTGTTATAAAAACTTCATGAAAAAAGAAAAATCTGTTACCACATGGAAACATGGTATTTAGGGTAACCTAAATCTATATTTTTGGGCCATGGTCACTCATATTTGGCCCCAGAATAAACTATCACTTTTTCCTTTTGTGGTGAGAACTGTTTTGGCCTGGACATGGGATATTCTAAAAAGAACCAAAAACAGGGGCTGGAGGGATGGCCTAGCGGTTGAGAGCGCCGAACGCTCTTGCAGAGGACCCGGGTTCGATCCCCAGCACCCACATGGCGGCTGAGAACCGTCTGAAACTCCAATTCCAGGAGAACTCCAGTTCCAGGGGAATCCGACACCCTCTTCTGACCTCCGCGGCATCGCACGACACGGGTGCGCAGACCTGCATGCAGACAATACATTCATACACATAAAAATAAATAAAAAAAAAAAAAAAAAAAAGAACCAAAAACAGAGACTTGAGAAGGTACCCCATGCTCACAGCTTCAAAACTCTCACCAGACAGATGGTAGAAAATCCCAAATGCCATCAATGGATGGATAAAGAGAATGTGGGACACATGGTATGCTAAGAAATGTATGTGGGGGGGTGGAGAGATGGCCTAGCGGTTAAGAGTGCCAGCTGCTCTTGCAGAGGACCCAGGTTCATTCCCAGCACCCACATGGCAGTTGACTGAGAACTGTCTTTAACTCCAGTTCCAGGGGAATCCGACACCCTCTTCTGACCTCCGCTGCATTGCACGACACAGGTGCACAAACCTACATGCAGACAGTACATTTATACACATAAAAAAATAAATAAATAAAATTCTTTAAAAAAGTTAAAAAAAAAACAAAAAAGAAGAAATATATGTGGTTTCTGTCTATGGAAAGAGCTTCCATATCCAAAGAGTTTCCACGAGTTTTCAGAGTACCAAAAGGATTTTAAAAAACAACAGAAGAGCCAAATTCAGAATATGGTATTGCCAGGGTTGAGAAGAAATGGGGAACTTAATGGGTGGCTTCAATCTGTAAAGATGAATAACAGACCTGTCTACAATGAATGCCACAGAATAGAAACAGCAAACTTAAGTGTCACATGTACTTGAAGACAATTTTACTTGAAAAGCACTACTGCCACCTTTAGAGAAGAATGACTCAAACTCGGGAATACTAATAGCCAGTGCGCACGCCTTTAATCCCTAGCACTTGGGAGGCAGAGCAGGGAATCTATCTTTGTGAGTTCAAAGGCCATCCTGGTTCTACAACGTGAGTTCCCAGGACAGCCAGAAGCGACAGGAAGAACTCCTGGCCTGTCTCGAAAATACAAAAAAAAAAAAAAAAAAAAAAAAAAAGGAATACTAGCCGGGCGTGGTGGCGTACGCCTTTAATCCCAGCACTGGGAGGCAGGGACAGGTGGATCTCTGCAAGTTCAAGGCCAGCCTGGTCTACACATAGAGGTCCAGGGCACCTGGGGCTTATAAGGGAGACCCTGCCTTAAAAAAAAAAAAAAAAGAGAAAGCCGGCTCAAGGTGCAATACTTCCAAGTGGCCAAAAACTATACAGTTGGACCACTTTCAAAGCAGATAGCACTGCTCTGCACAATCACACAGTGTGCCTTCAATAACGGAATACCTTTGCTTCCTCGGCCATTTTTTTCTCTTCATCCACTTCCTCTGTTTTTATGGAATCTTCACTTTGGAGTTTCCTTCTCTTCTGCTTGGGAGCCATAAAGCCCTGAAGAAATTTCTTTATGACACTGGCCTGAAGAGCAATGACACACTCACCAAAATCCTTCAGTTTCTCTAAGTTAACAACCTATAGGAAAGGATTAAAAAATGAGATTGAGAGAAGAGGAAGGAGAGAGAAATCCATCTTTAACATTCCCAGCAGCTGTGACTCAAACATCAAACTGTTACAGAGAGAATCTACCTGCACAGTAATTACCAGGATTAGTCATTTAAAAAAAAAATTTTATTTGTTTATTTTTTTATGTGTATGAATGTACTGTTTGCATGTAGGTTTGTGCACCCGTGTAGTGCAATGCCACAGAGGTCAGAACTGGAGTCAAAGATGGTTCTCAGCTGCCATGTGGGTGCTGGAGATGGAACTCAGGTCCTCTGCAAGAGCAGTCGGAGCTCTTAACTGCTAGGCCATCTCTCCAGCCCCCAGGATTAGTCATTTAAAAGTCGGTAACTTCCACTTCCCCAGTGAAAGGACCCATAGAACACTGAAATTTCATCCATTTTTACCATTCAAAAGCCAGAACCACAAAATTAAAACCAGAAATATAACATAAAAAAGAAAAGCAAACACATGAGCTTTCCTGACTTTCTGGCTGCTATCAGGCATTGAGTTTCTCATATTCCACCTCCATTGCACCATGTATTTATCTAGTCTATGGATGAGACAGGTACTAAATCCCTACCAAAATTAGGTATTTCTTTGTTCTTTTTTGAGACAGGGTTGTCCTGTAGCAGCTGGCCTGGAACTTGCTATGTAGACCAGGCTGGTCTTGAACTCACAGAGATCCACCTGCCTCTGCCTCCTGAGTGCTGGGATTAAAGGTGTGAGGCACCGTGCTAGCTAGGATCTTAAAAAAAAATTTTTTTTAAGATTTATTTTCATTTTATACATATGAATGTTTGTCTGCATGTATACTATGTGCCTGCAGTACCCATAGAACTGGAGTTACAGATGGTTGTTAGCCACCATGTGGGTGCTGGGAACTGAACCTGGGTCCTCTGCAAAAGCAGCCAGTGCTCTTAACTGCTGAATCATCTCTTCAGCCTCTATGTTCTTTTTAAAGATTTTTTTTTTTTTGAGATAGGGTCTCCCTATAGCCCCAGCTGGCCTGCCTCTGCCTCCTGAGTGCTGTGATTGAAGGCATGTGCCACCATGCTTGGCTTAAAGACGTTCACAGCCGCCATGTGGGTGCTGGGAATTGAACCCAGGTCCTCTGCAAGAGCAGTTGGCACTCTTAACTGCTGAGCCATTTCTCCAGCCCACAAAGATTTTTAATTATGAGTTTGTGTCTTTATGTGTAAGTATGCAGTGCTCCTGGAGGCAAGAAGAGGGCATCAGATCCCCTGGAGCTAGAGTTAACAGGTGGTTGGGAGCTGCCTGACATGGGTTAGAAATGAACACTGCAAGATCAGGAAGCAATTTTAACCACTGAGGCATCTCTCCAGATCTCACAATCATGTTCTTAAGCATTGTGTGCTATCTATCAGTTACACAATGCATCCATCTCTCTCTCTCTCTCTCTCTCTCTCTCTCTCTCTCTCTCTCTCTCTCTCACACACACACACACACACACACACACACACACACACACACACACGGCCAGGTGTTGATGGCATATGCCTTTAATCCCGGCAGGGGCAGAGGCAGAGGCAGAGGCAGGCAGAGGCAGAGGCAGAGGCAGAGGCAGATCTGTGTGAGTTCAAGGCTAGCCTGATGCCTGATCTACATGGTGAGCTCCAGCTAGCTGGGGCTTACAGGGAGATCCTATCTCAAAAAGACAAAAAGAGGCTGGGTGTGGTGCATGCCTTTAATCCCCATAGGTGGGTATCTGTGAGATTGAGGCCAGCCTTGTCTACGGAGTGAATTCTAGGCCAGCTGGAGCTACAAAGACCCTGTCTCAGAAAGACTAAATAAATAAATAAATAGCCAGAAAAATAACCCAATGGCAGGAAAAGGTAGGCCTGGATTTAGCATACTTTCTCATTAATAGTTCCCAAACAAAAAAGATGACAAAGAAAAATATTGTATTACAGAAAGACCTTTTGGTTGGACATGTATTTTTCAAGATAAAAACCAAACCCAATTTCTAGTGTTATCTTGGCAATTAAGACACTACTTTCTAGAATGATTCCAAACGGAAGTTCTGTGAGTGACAGCTTTGGGGGCATTTCCCACACTCTCACCCGCGCTTCAAACTCTGACGTTTCTTCCATGTAGCCAAGCCCTCCTTTCTGCAGCCTGGTGGCAACCTCAATGAGATCACTCCGGAGAAAGTTTAAGAGCTCCTGGTTGCCATCGCAGGATTTTAGACCCAAATTTGGCTTCCGAGCCAGATAAATGGAGTGAGTGATCTCATGGTACCTACAAGAGCAAAGAGGGGGAGTAAAGAAACTTTGAAGGTGCTTCCTTACCCCATGGTGGCCAATAATTGACTCTGTGTCCTTCCATTTTGGAAATAGAAGCTTCATGAAAACAGAATCAGACAACAGGTGACACTTTATGCCTGGCTTCTTTTATTTAGCATGATTTTTTTTATACCCACCTACTCGGTGGCACAAATCAGTGTTTCATTCCTTTCTGTGGGTGAACACTGCTTCACCATTTGGAGATTTTATCTATTTATCAATCAGCTGATGAACATTTACATTATTTCTACCTCTGAACTTCTGTGAATACCAACAAACAATTCTCAACACCAGCTCAAGTAGGAATGCATTTTTACACACTGCTTAACTACACTGCAGGGGATAAACTAGTAAGTGATCCTCCTATCCTGTGTGATATGGGATATACACATGCATTTTCCAAATAAGGATAATGTTCCAAGAAAACAACACATGACATGAATGAAGGGCTACAGTTTTGTGTTTATTTTGATAGCGTATCAGGAGCAGGCATGGTGGGACCTGGCTCTAGCCAAGTGCTCTACATAAGCACTGCTCCAAATAGCACTCAGAGGCTGAAGGGAGAGGATCATGGGCTGAAGGTCATTAGTTCAAGGCCAGCCTGGGCGACAGGAGGCCCAGTCTCATACAAGCAAATCCAAACAAACAAACAAAACCCCCACAAAGCTGCTGGGCTAATCCAAGCACTTGGGAGGCAAAGGCACGATCTCTGAATTCCAGGCTGACCTGGTCTACGCACATTGCTCAGATATTGCTGCTTCCACTGAGAGTAGATGGATCAAGAGGAAACCTTACCTCTTTTCCAGTTTTTCTTTCAGCTGACTCTCTCTTACTCCCTGAGGGTGAAGGCAATCTAGCAGCTCATCCAGCTCCTTCTGACTGTCACATAAAAACCTGTAAAAACAGAACAGACCTCCCAACCCTGAAGAACATAAATGCAGCAGTATGAGGGCCTCAGCGTGGCAAAGAGTGAGAAACACAGACTTCCAAACTATGCCCAATCTGGTAGTCACCAGAACATACAGTTTACTATCCCACAAGCCTAATGCTAAACTTTAATCCTAAGCAAGCGACCCAATACCTCCTGCTATCTATATACAGAATCAAAGCATAGAAGTGATGGAATGCTTACTATACAACTTCAAAAAGCACATTTATAGCCCAAACTAAAAGAAAGCAGCTCACTAAGACACAGGTGATTACAACCAACTTAATTTCAAGTAATCAAGAAACTGTCCCAAAACTCAGATCCTTGACTAGACTAAAAAGCAAAACTGTACATAAATGGAGACCAAATGGCTATGTATAAAAATATTACACAAAATTTACTTAATAAAATGCATGTATTTTTTAATTAATTTTTTTTTTTTTTGTATTTTTGAGAGTCTCCCTGCAGTCCTAATAGTCCTCACTATGTAGACTCACTATTCAAGGCTGGCCTTGAACTCAGAGATCTGCCTGCCTCTGCCCCCAAGTGCTGGGATTAAAGGCATGAGCCACCACGCCCAGCATAAATATATGTATCTTAATTTTAACTTTCATATTACTTGTAAAGTATAACCATCAAAACAGTACATTTTAATTAATAAAATTTAAGAACAATCTCAAACACTTGGTATTCTCAGATTCAGGAAGATTGGTCACTACATAAGGCACATTACTCAGACTCAGAGGCTCATATAAGTAATCCTAGTAGTAAGGACACTGAGGCAGAAAGACTGGCATGAACAGGGGCAGCATGAGCTGCACAGTTAATTAGTTCCAGGCTGGTCTGAACTACAGAATGATCCCATTTTATGGAGAGAGGAAAAAAAAACTAGCACATAATACACAAAATGTTATTATAGAGGAGTGTAATGGCTAATGCTGGCTGTTAAATGATAAATTTCCTTTATTAGACTGGCCTGTGGGAATGTCTGTGGGGCATTTTCTTGATTGTTAGCAGACACAGTAGGGCCCAGCCTACTGTGGGTGGTGCCATCCCTAGGCAGGTGGGGCTGGCTGGGTAAGAAAGGAGTATGAGTTGGGGAGCAAACCAGTAAGCAGTGTTCCTCCATCTCCTCTGCTTCAGTTCCTGTCTTGATGGACTTCCCTTAGTGATTAGACTAAAACTTATAAGGTAAAATTGACCCTCCAAATTACTTGCTTTTGGTCATAGTGTTAATCACAGCAACAGAACCCAAACTACCACAAGAGGGGATCAATTAGTTGTAACTTTGGGAAAACAGCTGCTTATCAAAAGATCTGGTTTTAAAGCAGTGGACCATTTTCCCTTTTAAGAGAGTCTCACATAGCCCAGGCTAGCCTTGTACTTAACCCAGGATGGCATTAAATTCCTGTTCCTCTTGCTTCAATCTCCCTAAATGCTGGGATTACAGGCCTATACCACCACCATACCCAATTTATCTGGTACTGTCGATGGAACTCAGGGCTCTATGCATGGTACACAAGTACTGTACCTGCCCCTCACTGACAAGTGGATAGAGAAAATGTGGTACATCTACACAATGGAGTTCTATGCAGCGGTAAAGAAAGATGACATCATGAACTTTGCAGGTAAATGGCTGGAGCTAGAATATATGCTAAGTGAAGTAACACTGTCCCAGAAAAACAAACGACAAATGGTATCCCTCATCTGTGGATGCTAGCACCAATTACCTAATTGTATGGCAAACTGAGCAACGTTAATGTGATCTGAAAACAACTGTGCTCTTATATTGTGAATCCCTTAAAATATAATTAAAAAAAAAAACCAAAACACAGAAAAAAAAAAAATTAGAAACAAAAAAAAAAAAAAAAAAAAAAAAAAAAAAAAAAAAAAAAAAAAATTTTCGATGCAAAAAAAAAAAAAAAACACATGTAAGGAGAAATTGAAGAATATAAAGTATCATACATGGTACAAATTAAGATAAAGAGAAAACAAAACAAAACAAACAAGTACTGTACCAACTAATCCATAACTCCTGCCCAGCAATGAGTTCTGAGATCTAAGAAACCAAAGTGACACAAAATGTCCTTAATGTCACTAATAATATTTTCTTCCTTAACACTTGAAAGAAAAAGAAAGAATAAGCGAAAGGCTACTACAATTACCATAGGTTCTGTCCTTGCTTGGGCACCGTGGTCTCCACAGCACCTTCTAGTGCTGACCCATGGTGTGTAATCATGCTTGTATTCTTGCTCAAGTTTGCTTTCTTACCTAAGAAAAACAAACATTAAGTTGAAAACATTAAAAACCTAACTACTCATTAAAAAACAGTACCTCATGCTGAGCCCAACAACTAATACACAGACACTGCCTATTAAACGTAAGACATGTTTTATAACCAAATTCACAAATGTTAAATAATAAAATTGAAGATCTAAAATATTCCCATTCCTAGATTCAGGAGCATATGTAATGACATCTAGTGGGTAGAGGTGCAGATGCTGCTAATACCCTATTAAAGAACAGGACTGTTCTCACTACAAAGAAACCATCCAACCCAACCATCTGATTTAAGAAAGTTTCTGTTGGGCATGGTGGCACACGCCTTTAATCCCAGCACTCAGAAGCCAGAGACAGGTGGATCTCTGTGAGTTCAAAGCCAGCCTGGTCTACATAGCAAATTCCGGGCCAGCTGGGACTAAAAAGGGAAACCCTGTCTCAAAAAGAGCAAAATAAATAAATAAATTTCTTTCATTCTTGAATATATTCAAATCACACACACACACACACACACACACACACACACACGCACGCACACACATAGAAGAACAGAACATATCTATCCAGACAAGTGCAGTTGCATTTATTTTATCAACTGAACATACATCATAACCAGCACCCAGATCAAGGATATTATCAGTGCCTCTTCATGACCCTGCCTCTGCCTCTTCAGTGTTGGTGAGCCCCTAGGTCACTCTTTCTTTTCTTTTTAAAAGACAGGATCTAGCCAGGCATGGTGGCGCATGCCTTTAATCCTAGCACTTGGGAGGCAGGGGCAGGCGGATCTCTGTGAGTTCAAGGCCAGCCTGGTCTACAGAGTGAGCTCCAGGCCAGCTGGGACTAAAAAAGACACACTGTCTCAAAGAACAAAAAGATAGGATCTCATTATGCAGCCCCTAGGATAGCCTGGAACTTGCTATGTAGACCAGGCTGGCCTTGAACCCGTGCTGCAATTAAGGAATGTGCTGCCAAATCTGGCCCTAAGTCACTCTTTTAAAACTTGTTATACAAAGAGTTCAAGGGCAGCCTGGGGTAGCTGTGAGAGCCCCTACCTCAAAAGATAAGGGAGGGGCTGTCTCTCTGTCTTGTCAGTACTGTCTGCATGCAGGTCTGTGCACCCATGTTGTGCAATGCCCATACAATGTATTTTATAAATATGGAACAGGGTCTGGAGAGATAGCCTAGCGGTTAAGAGCACCGACTGCTCTTGCAGAGGACCCGGGTTCGATCCCCAGCACCCACATGGAGGCTGAGAACCGTCTGTAACTCCAATTCCAGGAGAACTCCGGTTCCAGGGGAATCCGAGACACTCTTCTGACCTCCTCGGCATTGCATGACTCGGGTGCACAGACCTACATGCATACATGCAGACAGTACATTCATACACATAAAAAAAAAAAAAAAAAAGAATATAAATGGAACAATTAATTTAAAAGTCTGAGAAAGGGCTGGAAAGATGGCTCAGTGGTTAAGAGCACCGACTGCTCTTGCAGAGGACCGGGGTTCAATTCCCAGCACCCACATGGTGGCTAAGAACCGTCTTTAACTCCAGTTCTAGGGGAATCCAATGCCCTCTTCTGACCTCGGCATTGCATGACATGAGTGCACCAACCTATATGCAGATAGTACATACACATAAAAAATAATAAATTAAAAAAAAATTTAAAAATAAAAAGTCCAAGAGGGCATAGAACTTGGTCTCCTTAAGTCTCCTACCTCAATTCCAGCCCTTGAGCCACCTACAGTCATTTCCAAAACAAAATCTGCAAACCACTTCCATAGAACCTACTGCCCAAGAACACACTTGCTTTCTCATCTCATTATGCTGTAAGCAAGGCTGCTTATCAAACGCTGGGTTCTCTCCTTCTCTCCATACACCTACATTCACCAAGCTTACTCAGCAGCCAGGGTGGCAATAAAGAAAATTTGCAGAGGGAATTGGTGATACAGGAAGGGCAGTTGTTAAGGTCCATCCTATATGAGTTAGTTTTACAATCCCCTACTTAAATTATATCAAAGACAGGAGTGGAGGAGCATACCTATAACCCCAGCACTCAAGGGATTGGGGCCAGAGAATTGCGAGTTCTAGGCCAGCCTGAGCTATATATAGCAAGACTCCATGTCAAACAGACAATAATGTTTCAACTTCAGATTTTTCAGCTTTACAATGGAGGAAGTCAATACACATTCACTAGAACTTCACATTTGGATCTTTCCCCAGCCAGGAATGTGCAGGACTATTGTGTCTAGCTTTTTTCTTTTTCTTTTTTTTTTTTTTGAGACAGGGTCTCCCTGTAGCCCCAGCTGGCCTAGAACTCACTCTGTAGACCAGACTGGCCTTGAACTCACAGAGATCCGCCTGCCTCTGCCACCCAAGCGCGAGGATTAAAGGCATGCGCCATCATGCCCAGCTTAAAGATGGTTCTTAGCCACCATGTGGGTGCTGGGAATCGAACCTGGGTCCTCTGCAAGAGTAGTCAGTGCTCTTAACCACTGAGCCATCTCTCCAGCCCCGTGTCTAGCTTTTGAGTGCAGTGGCAGAGCCACGTTCTTGGGCAGCCACATACTCACAAGACAAACTGGGTACTACACAGGGCTGTGGTGCTCAGCAGGTCAGGCTTAACATAAATATCTCCACCTCCAACAAGCTGACAGGACACAACCTTATGCCAAGTCAGCAGCACCTGCAGGAGACATACTTACTTCGGGGACAGTAATCCTCATCAGAAGAGTTGGTGTGGTCTTTTCGATGATGCTTGAAGCGGTAGTCAATGCTGTTGTGTACCCAGCCTTTCTCAATGAACAATCCTGGGACTTCATTTGAGAAGAGCCAGTATCTACAAATCACAAGTATGAGTTAATGACTGGGAACAGGAGACTGCTGAATGGCTTTACTATTGGAGAGACTGGCTACATACAGAGCATATGTAGCACACTGATCACAGCACCTCCTTCCTCAGAGTTCTACACCGAAAAAAAAAAAAAAATTAAATAAATAAGGGAAAGCAAAAGTAACCAAAATGTCTTAGAATCTGAGATTCAGTTAATGCCTATGATTTGTGTAACTGATTTCTCTATCTTCAGATTTCATACAATGCATTATCTTTTTTTTTTTTTGTCTTTTTGAGACAGGGTCTCCCTGTCCTGGAACTCACTATATAGACCAGGCTGGCCTTGAACTCACAGAGATCACCTGCCTCTGCCTCCCAAGTGCTGAGACTAAAGGCGTGCTCCACCATGCCTGACAAAATGCATATGATTTTTTAATATATTTATTTTGTATGTGTATGAATGTACTGCCTGCATGCAGGTTTTGTGCACCTGTGTGAGCAATGCCATGGAGGTCAGAAGAGGGCGTCGGATTCCCCTGGAACGGGAGTTAAAGACAGTTCTCAGCCGCCATGTGGGTGCTGAGGATCGAACCCAGGTCCTCTTGCAAAAGCAGTTGGTGCTTTTAACCGCTGAGCCATCTCTCCAGCCCCATATGATTTTAAAAGAACTATTAAGATTTCATTTCAGCTGTCAGCAGAATTTAAGTTTCCTTTCTGTAGTACCTTCAAGGACCAGGCTTTTTTTTTTTTTAAAGCAACACTGGAAATAGAACACAGGAATTATGCATGCTAACTAATCAAGAACTCTACTACAAACTATATCCTAGCCTAGAACTTGTCCTATTTATCTTTGTAACCCCATCATTCCGCACTTATTAATAGTCAATAAAGAGGGGCTGGAGAGATAGCCTAGCGGTTAAGAGCACCGACGCTCTTGCAGAGGACCCGGGTTCGATCCCCAGCACCCACATGGCGGCTAAAACCGTCTGTAACTCCAATTCCAGGAGAACTCCAGTTCCAGGGGAATCCGAGACCCTCTTCTGACCTCCGCGGCATTGCACGACATGGGTGCACAGACCTGCATGCAGACACTACATTCATACACATACAAAAATAAATAAATAATAATAAAAAAAATTAAAAAAAAAATAGTCAATAAAGAAACAATGAGCAATAATGCCTACAAACAGAATTGAAAAACTGAACAGCAGTTACTTTCTAGTACCTTAGATAGCTTTATAACTAGTAACAATTGTAACAACCCCACAAGACAAAAGAAACCGAGCAACTTGCCTGTTATGGTTGCGATCTGTACCAAGAGGTGTCCTACGCAGGACAAGCTTTGCCTTGGCAATTCCTTCCTGGAAAGCCTTCTCAGCAGCTGCCTTGTGCTTCCGTATTCGTTCTTCTTCAGCTTCCCGTTCCAATCTCTCTGGTAAAGATTAAAAAAAAAAAATGTTGTTTGGATGAAGTGTGTGTTTACTGAACCTCCTTTCCTTCACCAAATTCTCCTCCATGTCTAGTCTTCCCAAAGTCTTTCCATCTTCTTGATATCTCACCTATCACTGCCACAGGATCCCCAAACAGATCATAAGGAATAAAAGAACATGTCAGTTAGGAAGAACCTGACAGGGGCTGGAGAGAATGCTCAGTGGTTAAGAGCACTGGCTACTCTTGCAGAAGACCCAGGTTTGATTCCCAGCACCCACATGGTGGCTAACAACCATCTGTAACTCCAGGTCCAGGGGAATCTGATGCCCTCTTCTGATTCCGTGGGTGCACTTACACACATGCAGGCAATATATTCATACACATAAAATAATAAATAAAATATTAAAAAAAAAAAGAACCTGACAACAATCCACCTTAATAGGCCTGACAAGAGAAAAGAACCAAGAAAGTGAGGGCAGGAACATGCTTATGAGCAGCAGTAATCCCAGGAGGGCTGGAGTGTGGGTCAGTGAGTGGCAGAGCACTTGCCTAGCATGCTCAGAGCCCTAGTCAGATCCCAACACCAACACCACAATCACAAAAAGTGTTATACCAACCAATACTTGGCTAAGTGTTATACCAACCAATACTTATTTTGGGGAGGAAGGTCATTCTGAGACAGGGTCTCTCTGTAGCCCCCGCTGGCCTGAAACTCACTATGTAGACCAAGCTGGCCTCTGCCTCCCAAGAGCTGGGATTAAAGGCATGCACCACCACTCCTGGCCTGTAAGTTATCTCTTTAAATGACTGAAAAAAAAATTACAGTGGGGGAAGAGTTAAGGCAGAATCTGATGTAGCCCAGGCTGACCTCCAACTCGTTATAGGGAATGTTGCTCAACAACAGTTTAGCAACTAAGCCTTTTAAGTTTTTCCCTGTCAAATTCTCCCTGTATTGTACAAATTCTGTACTGTATAGAACTGCTGTATATAATGCCAAATTTAAGCTAAGATTTGCTTATAAGCTAAATTTGGCTAAGAACTGTCTTTAGTGCCAGGCACGTGCCTTTAATCCCAGCACTTGGGAGGCAGAGGCAGAGGCTGGCAGATCTCTGTGAGTTCAAGGCCAGCCTGGTCTACAGAGCAAGTTCTAGGCCAGCTGGGACTAAAGGGAGACCCTGTCTAAAAAGACTCCCCCCCAAAAGTACAGACAAACATTTATTTTTAAAAATTAACACGGGGGCGGGGCTGAAGAGATGGCCTAGTGGTTAAGAGTGCTGACTGCTCTTGCAGAGGACCCGGGTTCGATCCCCAGCACCCACATGGCGGCCGAGAACCATCTGAAACTCCAATTCCAGGAGAACTACAGTTCCAGGGGAGTCCGACACCCTCTTCTGACCTCCGCGGCATTGCACGACACGGGTGCACAGACTTGCATGCAGACAGTACATTCATACACATACAGAAATAAATAAAATTAAAAAAAAAAAATTAACACGGGGGCTGGAGAGTTGACCCAGGTTTGATTCCCAGCACCCACAAACAGGCTAACAACTACCCATAACTCCTATTCCAGAAATCTGACACCCTCTACTGACTTCCTCCGGCATTGCACAACACTAGTGCACAATATATATGGAGATAACACACTTATACACATTTTTAAAAGTTTAAAAAATTAACATGGAGGGGCTGGAGAGATGGCTCAGTGGTTAAGAGTGCAGACTGCTCTTGCAGAGGACCTGGGTTCGATCCCCAGCACCCACATGGCAGCTATGAACTGTCTTTAACACCAGTTCCAGGGGAATCCAACGCCCTCTTCTGACCTCCGAGGCATTGCATGACATGGGTGCACAAACCTTATGCAGACAGTGCACTCATACACACAATAATTAAAAAAAAAAAATTAACATGGAGCTAGGTGTGATGGTGAGTATCTTTAATCCCAGGCTCCAGGAGGCAGAGGCAGAGGCAGAGGCAGAGGCAGAGGCAGTAGGCAGAACTCTGTGAACTCTAGGCTAGTCAAGACTACACAGTGAGATACAGTCTCAAAAAACAAAGCAAGAGCTGGGAGTGACCCATGCTTTAATCTCAGCATGGTCTACATAGTGAGTTCCCAGGCTTAGCTGGAGCTATGTATAGGGAGATACCCAAAACAAAACAAAAAACTCAGGAAGAAGTTGAGGGTGGAGCTTAGTAGTAAGAATGCTTGCCTAGCATGCTCAAGACTCTCAATTTGATCCCTGAAACCACAAAAATAAACTCAAGTATGGAATCTGTGGCCTCTAATAGCTTTCTAGGCTGATAAACTGTACTATTACAACAGGTACAAAAGACATCAAAGGTAAATGTTAAAGAAAGCTGGAAAGGACACCAAGAAATGGGGCCCTGCCCTGCTGGTGAGAGTGTGAATTGTACAGCCACTTTGGAAACAGTCTGGGAGCTCCTCAGATGGATAAGAATGGCCACATAGTGAAGTAATTCCAGTATGTACCCCAAAGAAGTCTAGAGCAAACCTTTACAGAGATGCTCACAGTGGCATCAGTAATATTAATGGCCAAATGGCATTGAATGCCCACTCACTGATGAATAGAGAACAAATAACAGCTGAAGAAAAAACCTGGCCATTAAAAGGAACAGAGCACTGTTATATACCATAACATATATAAATCTTGAACCCAAACCAAATAAAAGAAACCTAACACAAAAGGCCACCAGTTGTACCAGTCTATTTTCTGGGAGAGTTTTTGGAGGTATCTTCCTGCAGCCCTGGCTGGCTTGGAATCCACCTCTCGAGTGTTTAGATTAAAGGCATGTGGTACCACCATGCCTGGATTGTTTGTTTTAGAGACAGGGTCTTCCTGTGTAGCCCTGACTGGCCTGGAACTCTACATAGACCAGGCTGTCATCCATCTCAGAAATATGCCTGCCTCTGGGGCTGGAGAGATGGCCTAGCGGTTGAGAGTGCCGACTGCTCTTACAGAGGACCTGGGTTCAATCCCTGGCACCGACATGGTGGCTGAGAACTGTCTGTAACTCCAATTCCAGAAGAACTCCAGTTCCAGGGGAATCCGACATCCTCTTCTGACCTCCGCAGCACTGCACGACACGGGTGCACGAACCTCCATGCAGACAGTGCATTCATATATATAAGAAATAAATAAAAAAATAATAATAAAAAAGAAATATGGTGGCCTCTGTCGAGTACCACCATGCCTGGCATATAGTTCTATTTTTTAATTGTGTGTACATAGGTCTGTGTGGAGGTATGTGGCTATGAATGCAGGGGCCTGTGGAGGCCAGAAGAAGGCAGTGGATCCTCTGGAGCTAGAGTACAGGAGGTTGTGAGCTGCCCGACATGGTGCTGGGAATGGAACTCAGGCCCTTTTAAGAACAGTGCTCTCTCTTAACTGCTGAGCCATCTCTCCAGATCCATGTGATTCCATCTTAAAGAACTTTTTGCCAGGGTGGCCACGCCTTTAATCCTAGTACTCAGGAGGCAGAGGCAGGGGGATCCCTGTGAGTTCAAGGCCGGCCTGGTCTACAGAGCAGGTTTCAGGATAGTTGGGGATACCCTATCTCAAAAGGACAAAAAAAAAAAAGAATTTTTAAACATTTATTGTGTATCTATGTGTGCGCTTATGTGCATGCATGCGCACACGCACACGCACACACACGCACACACACACACACACACTTGTGGAGGTCAGAAGAAAACTTGTAGGAGCCAGATCTCTGACACATTTGGTTGGCCACATGGATCTCAGGAGTCAAGCAAGTTGGCGTGCTTGGTGGCAAGTACCTTTAACTGCTGATTCTACTTAAATGAAACATCAAGGGCACACAAATCCAGAGGGAGACTGGTAGCTTACCAGGAGCCAGGAATGACTTTCAGGATTTCTTTTGGGGTGATGAGAATGGTTTGGAACTAATAAGGTTTTGTTGTTGTTGTTGTTTTGAGACATAGCCCCAGATGTCCTAAAACTCACTACATAGAGCAGCTGGCCTCTACCTCAGAGATCCACTTGTATCTCTGCCTCCTGAGTGCTAAGATTAAAGGTCTGTGCCACCACACCTGGTGAGATTGTTTTTCATAGCTTGGCTTCTTCCAAGTATGCTTCATATGCTACAGCACAGATGAACCTCAGAAATATGCTATGGAGCCAGGCTTTGTAATCCAAAGGCAGGGAGGGGTATTGCCTTGAGTTCAAAGCTAACCTAAGGTATAGGGTGAGACTGTCTCAGAAAACAAATCAACAATGGCAACAAAGAGACATGTTATGTGAATGCAGCCAGCCAGTAAATACTATATACGTAGTTACTACATAGTATACTATCATCTCCCCATCACTACAATTTTATATATGTATTTAATCATGTGCATGTGCACTCAAGAAACACCCCACCCCAGGGGGCTGGGCATGTTGGCTTATACCTGTAATCCTAACATTCTGGATGTTGAAGCAGGAACATCTTAATTTTAAGGCCAGCCTGAGTTATATAAGGAGTCCAGACAAGCCTGAGCTACTAAGACCTTGTTTCAAAACAATTACAAAAAAAAGTTACCCAGTTTTGTAGAAGGAAGAGTCACTTTCAATACTTCCTTTGCTGATACTTTAAAACAGTGTCCCACCAAATACTAATGGATTTCAGTCAGTTCAAAGCACACCTGGTCTACATAGTATGCTCCAGGTCAGCTGGGACTAAAGTGATAAATGGAGACCCTGTCTAACAATTACAAAAAAAAAAAAAAAAATCCAAAAACATCTTAGTGAGTGCCAGGTTACTATATATGGAACAGGCTAACAGTTGATGGACATCCTATATTATTCTAGTTTTCTTCTGTCCTCTAAGGGAATTCCCCTCTCTTGTTGGCATGAACTTTACCTTTCATTTCTCTCTCCTGGATTTCCCGCTCCCTCTTAGCTTGCATGGTGAGCAGCCTCCTGCTCTTGACAGCACTAATCATGTCATCTGTTTCGGCATCAGCTTGCTGCTCCGTCTTAACAATTTCTTTTTTCCTGTCCATTTTTCCTAGCCCATTCTCTTCTTTTCCGTTCTCTTTGTTCCTAGCTTCCATCTCTTTCCGCCTCTGTTTCTCTGCTCTCTTCTTATCATTCTCCTCCTTTAGCACAGCAAGCCGCTCCTTCCACAACTCTGCAGACATCTGCTGCCTCTTCTCCATGTGGTCTTGCACGGAGTATGTCATGAGGATCCGGTGGCATAGGGCTGTTAAGATCCGCAGCTTCTCCTCCGAGGTAAGCTCAAAAAATTCAGAGGTCTCTAGTTTCTCTAGGAACTCATCCTGCACCTCGTTGTCCTCAAATGGCGCAGAATCTTTATTATCATCTGTTTCTGAGCCCTCACTGTCCTCCTGGAGGTCAGACCTGCGCAAGCAGAGCCGAACCAACTCTGAGACAGAGTGTAAAGTGAGTGGGATTTCCGACAGCTTCATGCCTAGCTCTCCATAGTCCTCTGCGATTTCATCCTGGAGCAAGGTCTGCAGCAGGATGACCAGCACTCTGTTCAGGTACAAGAAGCCACCCTTGTCTGCACTCAGGGCTTCCATGAGGGACACGGCAGTGATGGGGTACTGAGCGTCGGGCAGGAGTAGCCCAGAATAACAGCTCAGAAACTCCACTACCAAGGCCACGTCTCCAAAAAGAGCATTGGGTAGCCCTTCAGGGGTATCCACCAGCCTGAAGGCCGGGAGGTTCCTGCCACCTAACTCCTGGTCTTCATAGCGCTTCTGCTTTTCTAGCTTCTCCAGCATTTCTTTCTCCCTCCGTTCTTTGGCCTTTTCCCTCAACCTCTCCTTCAGCTCCTGCCGTTTCTTTTTCAAGTATTCTTTCCGCTGCTCTTCAGACATAGAGGCCCATCTCTTTTTGTGTTCCAGGAGCTCGTAGCGTTTTTGGACAAGAGTCCGAAGCTCCTCTGGGAGTCGTGCTCGGTCTTCGCTGGAGAGGAGGCGTGCTGTTTTGGAGATGACACATGACAGGGCGCTCTTCTTGTCCTCTTTGTCTTTGTTTTCTTTGTAGTAGGCAATCAGGTGCAGGGCGGCAGGGGGCAGGTGTTTATGAGGCTTACTGGAGGACCTAGGTGCACCCCCAGAACTCCGTGGCGCTCGAGTCATCTTCTGAGTGCCTTTGGCCATATCCAACAAAGTCATCTGCTTCATTTTGGTCTTAGGAGTTTTCAAACACTTCTTGGGTGACTTGGAATTCCCTGTGGACTTCTGTCCATTCAGGATGCCTTTGCTTCTGCCCTTGGTCTTCAGAGGTTTGTCACTGGGCTTCCCTGGCCTCTTAGTGGCTGGGCCTTTCTTAGGAATGTGGAAGTTGTGCAGCTTGTTGGGGGACATCATCTTCATTACTTCTTCTAGATGCTCTTCTGGGGACTTGGAATTCTTGGAATTTTTCACTTTGAGATGTGGGCCATTCAACGATTTCTCCAAGTGCACATGGCACCATAACTTAGGGTTGAGTGGAGAGCTCAGGGAAGAACTGTCCCTCTTGGGTTTCTTGGAGGGCTTCCTGTCTGGAGATCCAGTATTCTTCCTCTTGGTAGAGGGGTTGAGAGTCATGTACTAAAATTCAAGAACAGGAGGCAAAATTACTTCTAAAAGCTAAGTTTAAGGAGCAGGATTTAAGCACCTCTGAGGTGCTCTTCTCCAGTTGGGCAAGTAAATCTACATACTCATTTCATAGGCACTGTGAAAAAACAAACAAATAAAAAAACAAACACAACAAAGAATGCCTGCTACCCAATGCTTTTGCAATACCAATATAAAATCCACTTGATATATAGGCTTAAAAGTATACACTCTACTAATACAGTGAAGGCATATCTGCAGTCCCCAAACTTGGGAGGTGGAGGCAGGAGGATTAGTTCAAGGCCAGCCTTGGCTATGTAGCAAGGTTGAGAACAGCCTGATCCTCATGAGACCCTGTCTGGATGACCCTCCAAAGGTCTGTGTTATGGAGTTGTAGTTTATTGACAGGGCACATCCTTATCATGTGAGGACCTGGGTTCCACCCCCCATCACCTCAAGCACAAAAGCTCATCACACTCTGACATTAGACATTTCTTCTACACAGCCAGCTCTCTGTTCACATGTATTAATTGTTCTCAAATATGTTAATAAAACCTGTAAAGCTTTTTGCCAGCAACAGCATACAAAAACTGCATACAATTCCACAGTCCAGCCACGGGCCCCAGATTAGAAATAACTAAATTGGAAATCAACAGCATCTCAGGACATTAGAAAGTATTGCTCTCGTGCTGGAGGTTTATAGTTCAGCAGTAGACCACTGGCCTAGAACCCCCACTAAGTGGTTGGGATCATGATTTAGTGTAGTCTAGAGTGTAAAAGGACTAGGTTACAACCTTGGTAATGGAGGGTGAAATTGGGAGTAGGTCTTGATGTTGAAATAGAATTGGATTTTCTATCTAGACATAGATATAGATATAGTTAGATACAGACTAAAAAGTAGTGGTCCCTCACTGTGTAGTCCTTACTGGCCTAGAACTCACCATGTAGACCACGCAGGCCTTGAATTCAAGAGATCTGCCTGCCTCTACCTGGGATCAAAGGCATGTGCCACTACACCTGGCTCTGCTTGAGTATTTTAATTTTTTTTAATTTATTATTTCTTATGTGTATGAGTATACTGTCTGCATGTAGGTTTGTGCACCCGTGTCATGCAATGGCGTGGAGGTCAGAAGAGGACGTCGGATTCCCCTGGAACTGGGAGTTAAAGATGGTTTCTTAGTCGCCATGTGGGTGCTGGGAATTGAACCTGGGTCCTCTGCAAGAGCGGTCTGTGCTCTTAACTGCTGAGCCATCTCTCCAGCCCCTGCTTGAGTATTTTAGTAAAAACAGATTAAATATTTCTATCTTGGCCTAGAGGCACATGTTACCATGAAAACATCAGTAGGAACGGCAGAGTACACCACTCCTCAGATACGGAACTCTCCTGACCTTGGCTTCCTGGTTCTTGAATTCATCTTTGTCCTTTTCCATGACATAAGAACTCACTTCCATAAATACATGAACTGCAAGCTCTTCATACAATTCTCTAAATTTTTTATTATGTTTCTTTATTGTATGTGGAGGGGGTAAGCATGTAAAGATCAGAGAAAAACTTTCGGGAGTTGATTCTTACCTACCACCATGTATATCCTAGGGCTTGAACTTGGGTAGTGCAGCAAGCACCTCCTCTTTTTTTTTTTTTGGTCTTTTTGAGACAGGGTCTCCCTGTAGCCCCGGCTGTCCTGGAACTCACTCTGTACAACAGGCTGGCCTTGAACTCATAAAGATCCGACTGCCTCTGCCTCCCCAGTGCTAGGATTAAAGGCGTGCACCACCACACCCAGGCTAAGCAAGCACCTTTTTACCCAAGCCATCTTGCTGATCCTAATTTCTTAAAAATTTGAACATTCTTTGTCTCTCAAATTGATTTTCTCTAGCACCTTAACTCTACAATCCTTCAATTTCACAATTTTAAATCTGGTAATTTTATGTTTTCAATACTTTCACTTTTTAAATTTTATTTTTTAAGAGATGAAGTCTCAGAGCCAGACACGGTACCTCACACCTGTAATTCCAGCACTTGGGATTTAGATTCGGAAGGATTTCCAAAAGTTTGAAGTCAGTTATGGCTACATACTGAGACCCTGTCGGAATAAAACAAAGTTGAGATCTGGCTATACTGCTAGAAACTCCTAGATCCAAGCCATGCTCCTAAACCTACAGAGTAGCTGGGACTCCAGGGATGCGCTGCCATCACTGGCTTCTATCCTTCTTCACCCAAATTAAATTCTAAGCAGTCATTATAGTGAGTCTCGCACACCTACGATTCCCTCCTTATTCTACCATATTTAGCTACAAAATCCCAGTTTGCTCTACCCTGAGGCTGTGCACATTCATCTTAAACATGGCTAGAATAGAAAGCATGACAGTGAATGACCACCCCTGAATCCCACTACGGGAACCCCAAGGGGCCCTAGTCATCACCCTACACATGACTAGTGTGCTCCCTTAGTGTATCCCCCTTTGTGTACTCTCCTACACGCCCATCTTCTGGCTCCTTAAGCCTCTACAACTTAGTCTCCATCACACAGAATTAGTTAAGAGGTAGCCAGGCAAGGTGGTTCACAGCTCTAATCCATGCATTATGGAGCCTGAGGCAGCAGGACTTTAAGTTCAAGATCAGCTTATGCTACAGTGTAAGACTTTTCTCAAATCAGATCTAATTAAGAGGTCAAAATCTGGTCCATTTTTCACAATACCACTTTTTAAATGTGTATTCCATTTAAATGTCTATTTAAATATGTATTCCATTTTTTAAAACTGTGGTTTTAAATGTTTAAAAATGTAATTACCCATTTAATCCCAACACTCAGGAGGCAGAGGTAGGTGGATCTCTGGGAGTTTGAGGTCAGCTTTGTCTACACAGAGCTCTGGGGGCTAGAAAAATGGGTCAGTGGTTAAGAGTGTGTGCTGTTCCCAGCATCTACATGAGGGGGCTCACAAATGCCTGTAACTCCAGCTCAGGGGAATTGAACACCCTCTTCTGGCATCTGTGGAAACTGCTATTTACAAGCAAAAACACAGATACACACACACACATACACACACATGCAACTAAAAAGCAGAATCAAAATCTAAACAAACAAAAAAGATGCCATTTTGTGTACAATTTAACTATGATGAACATTTCAAAGAGCAGAATATTTCTGCAATTATCCTATAAAACACAGAGACAGAGCTACTGCTACCTCAGCAGCAAGTGAAAACAAATGTATGTCTCTCAGGTTAGCCACCCTCCTCAACTAGACTAGAATATCTTCACTGCACAGACATGCCGATGGACACTCCTCATGCTCAAAGCACATGCTAAAGTTTAAACTTATGAAAAGGGGACTAATATAAGACACAAAGTTCCATTTTTAACATTTTACATAGATATCTCTAATACTTATCTTTAATAGGTATCATGAGATCTCTTCAATTTAATGACTTTATTTCTATCTTTTTAAAAAAATCTTTAAATTTAGAGTAAGGTGCTTTAGCTTCTTCCATTTAGAACCACAATGTTAAGAAAGAATATGAAATGGATAGTTAGTTGAAAAAGGGACCAGCCACTATTTTAACTTCCAGGGTGTGTTTCTTTACCAAGTCACACCATATTTTTAAAAATTTTTTTTCTGAAAAATGAAAGAAATGGACTCACCCAACCCCCTCCCAACAGGCCGGCTCCCAGGGTGAGCAGTCCTTCAGTAACTGGATCATCTCAGCATGGAGCATGCTGGGTAGTCACAGCCAAATGGGAGCCGGCAAGGCTGGACTCAGGGGGATCTGAAAAAGTGTAAAATCACTTATCTGCCAAGGGTCTCCCCTATCTTCCACTCAGCACAATTCACCTGTAAGACTAGAGCACAGGGAAGAAGAGAATGGAAAACCAGACTACAGAATTAGAACATTTTGGCAGAGGCCCTTTCTCATTGACAAATATTTACAACAGCAACATGGGAGGCTAAAAGGAAAAGTTTGTACTATTCTACTTTGTTCCCATCATGTGGAACACAGCACCACCAGAATCATCTGTCAAAGGAAATGTTTCCTGGTAAGTAATGAGGAAACTTCTATAGCAATTCCAGATACAGAACTTAATAATAATCAACATAATCCAATTGATCAGACTCTAAGTTAGAAAACTGCCAATGAATATGATTCTCTTTAAAAAAGATTTATTTTGCTGGGTGTGGTGGTGCATGCCTTTAACCCCAGCACTCTGAAGGCAGAGGCAGGTGGATATCTGGTGAGTTCAAGGTCAGCTTGGTTTTACACAGTGAGTTCCAGGACAGCTGGGGCTATGGGGAAACCCTATCTCAAAAAGACAACAAAACAAAACAAAACAAACCCCCAAAACTATTTATTTTATGTGTATGTAAAAAAATTATCTCTATTTATTTTATGTGTATGTATATGATGTGCTTGAGTATGTGAACCAAGAGGTTGTGACTTGTCTGACGTGGCTGTTGGGACTAGTACCCGAAAGAGCACCCAGAGCTTTTAACAGTTGAGCCACCTCTCCAGCCTCAAGTGTCTAATTCTTATTCTAGTCTTTTTCTTACTCACCATGCAGGGACTGAACCCAGGGCCTCTTATGACAAACAAGTGCTCCACCTGTGAGAGACACCCTCAGTCTGTTCTGCTATGCTTTCTCATTCACTTCAGACAATACTGTAAGAATTTGAGGGCAATAATCAGAGTTTCTCTAAGTCTCATACACTTTCTTTCATCAGCAAATTTGTCAGGAAGGTTCTTGTTTTTGCTCTATTTTTTGCAGTGCTAGGTTCTGAACCCAGAACCTCACTCATGGGAGAAAGAAGGAATGAGAGAAGGAGAAAGGGAGTAAGGGAAAAAAAACAACCACACCTCTGATTCCCTGTCTATAAAAGAAGGTTAATGAACACACCATACAATTTCAAGAAAATGTTCTAAAGAGCGAGTATGATTTAAGAGGAGGAAAAACTATAGCAGTTATTCTCAAGACAGAAATACTTGGTTTTCTAGTAATGTGTCCCACAAAGGAATAATTATTCCAGATTATATAAGGCTATCAAGCAAGGCTATCAGAGCATCTATCCTTATGTACAAAAATCCATTTTCTTTTTAAGTGTTTTTTTTTTTGTTTTTTTTTTTTTTTTTAAGATGGTCTCCCAGTAATGGCAGCTATCCAGGAACTTGCCATGTGGACCAGGCTCGAAGAGATCTGCTTGTCTGTTTCCTGAGTGCTGGGATTAAAGGTGTGTGCCATTATGCCCAGCTTCCTTTGTAAAATGTTAGTAACACATTTATAGTGTGTGTTCATGCATGCACACAAGTGCCATAATATCTATGTGGAGGTCAGAGGACAACTTTTGATAGTCTCTCTTTCTACCCTGTGGGTCCTGGGAATTGAATGTAGGTCCTCAGGTTTGGCACCAGGCCTTCACCCCAAGTCGTCCTGCTGGCTGTCCCTTTTCTGAGACAGTGCTTCACTCTCTTAAGAATAAATTTACTGGGCTGGAGAGATGGCCTAGCGGTTAGGAGCACCGACCGCTCTTACAGAGGACCCGGGTTCGATCCCCAGCACCCACATGGCGGCCGAGAACTGTCTGAAACTCCAATTCCAGGAGAACTCCAGTTCCAGGGGAGTCCGACACCCTCTTCTGACCTCCGCGGCATTGCACGACACGGGTGCACAGACTTGCATGCAGACAGTACATTCATACACATACAGAAATAAATTAAAAAAAAAAAAAGAAAGAATAAATTTACTGCTGGTTATGATGGCACATGTCTTTAACCCCCAGTGCTTGAGGCAGAGATAGGCTAATTTCTGTTAAGATCCAGGCCAGCCTGGCCTAAATGGTGAGTTCCAGGCCTGCTGGTGCTATAGTGAGACCTTTTCTCAAAAAGACCAAAATAAAGAATGAATTTATTGCTAGGAGTGGTGGCAGATGGGAAAGTGAGTAAGGGTGGTCTCATGTTGTAGGCCAGTCTAAGATATACAGCAAAAGTCCTTCTCAAACTAATACATATATATATATATATATATTGCCCACACATACGTAAGTGTATCAGGTGTACAAGGACCCCACAGAGGCCAGAAGAGGGCATTGGATCCCCTAGAACTGGAGTTATAGATTGCCATCTGGGTGCTGAGAAATGAAACCAGATCCTCTGAAAAGAGTATCCAGTGTTTTTTTGTGTGGTTTTTTTTTTTTTTTTGGGTCTTTTTTGAGACAGGGTCTCCCTGTAGTCCCAGTTGTTCTGGAACTCACTCCGTAGATCAGGCTGGCTTTGAACTCATAAAGATCCGCCTGCCTCGGCCTCCCAAGTACTAGGATTAAAGGTGTGCAACACCACGCCCGGCTCCAGTGCTCTTAAGCACTGAACTACATCTCTCTAGCCCCAGTCCCCCCTGCAAGTTTTTAATTTTATTTTTAATGAGTGTTTTGCCTACATGTATATAAGTGCAACATATTCATGCAATGCCCACAAAAGAGGGAATCAGATCCCCTGGAACTGGGAGTCATGGAAGGTTTTTAGCTGCCATGTGGAAGTCATATCTACAGCTCCCACCCCCACCCCCCTTTTTTAAGAAAATTATGAGGAAAAACTTAGGGCTGGTGATATGGTTCAGTGGGTTAAGGTACTTGCCATCAAGCCTGACAACCTGAGTTCAATCCTTAGGACTCACATGGTAGAAGGAAAGAACCAACTCCAACAGCTGTTCTTTGATTTCCACATGAGCACTGTGATACATGCACACCAAACACACATACAAATAAAAAAAAACCCACAATTTTTAGTTAGGTCACAAAACTCTTTTGCATCTATAAAATAACCTTGCCACAAAAGGACTTAAGGAAAAACAAAGTACATGTGTATG
Organism: Rhizomys pruinosus; assembly: GCA_009823505.1. NCBI lineage: Eukaryota > Metazoa > Chordata > Mammalia > Rodentia > Spalacidae > Rhizomys > Rhizomys pruinosus. The sequence continues at coordinate 1,167,760 of VZQC01012424.1, forward strand.
ACTTTTAGTGATGCATGCATAATTTAAAAAAATAATCAAGCCGGGCGTGGTGGCACATAAATTTGATCCCAGCACTTGGGAGGCAGAGGCAGGCAGATCTCTGTGAGTTCAAGGCCAGCCTGATCTACAAAGTGAATTCTAGAACAGCTGGGGCTACAGGGAGACCCTGTCTCAAAAACACCTAATAATAATAATAATAATAATAGTAAAATAATGAATCAAATTAAAGGAACTATTCATTGTGACTTTGTTGCTCTAACCGCATATTACAACTTCTATGAAATAGATATATCCAGAAAATTTTGGAATTATCTGCTGTTGTTAAAAGTTCACAATCTGTTGCTGGGCGTGGTGGCACATGCCTTTAATTCTAGCACTTGGGAAGCAGAGGCAGGCGGATCTCTGTGAGTTCAAGGCCAGCCTGGTCTACAGAGCAAGTTCCAGGACAGCTGGAGCTACAGGGAGACCTTGTCTCAGAAAGACCAAAAAAAAAAAAAAAACCCCAAAAAAGTTCACAATCTGCCATAAATGTAATTCTACTGGGAGTCACTAAAGAAAATGAACTTATCTAACTGTCCAAACATTAATAGGGAGTCTGAGGGCAATATTCAATACCCAATACAGTACCTTACCTTATATGGATCAAGTAAAAAGTCACTGAACTTGCTAGGCAGAGAGTATTTCTTCACCAATTCATCTTCTACCACCCAAGGCGCATTTTCACCAGTCCCAGCACGTAAGGCATTATGTCGTATGAAGTATCGCACTATTTCCTTGTTTGGTGGGCGCTCTGTGCGAATCAAGCTGTCTGCTGGAACATTGCTGATGATCTGAGTGAAAAAAAAAATTAGAAAGAGCTCACTACTAGGATAAAGGGCAATAAACCAAAGAGAACAAAAATAGAGGTCTTCTCCAGAAAAACAAACCAGAAAAAAAGCAGAACAATTTTCAGAGACAGCTTGTCAGCTAGGTAATCTGGTCAGGATATCCTAAAGATGAGCACACAGTAAATTCTCCAGTTAAGACCTTATCTTAGGAAGCAAATAGAAAAAGTCATCTTCAACTTTTTTGTATTTTTTTTTTTTTTTTTCTTTTTGTGACAGGGTCTCCCAGTAGCCCCAGCTGGCCTGGAACTCACTTTGTAGACCAGGCTGGCCTTGAACTCACAAAGATCTGCCTGCCCCTGCCTCCCGAGTGCTGGGATTAGAGGGGTGCGCCACCACACCCGGCTTTCAACTGCTTTTAATAGCAAAAAAGGGAGATGGATTTTTATTTGGTATTTAAAAAACAGGAGTAGCTGTGGTGGCGCACGCCTTTAATCCTAGCACTTGGGAGGCAGAGGCAGGCAGATCTTTGTGAATTCAAGTCCAGCCTGGTCTACAGACTGAGTTTCAGGACAGCTGGGGCTACAGGGAGACCCTGTCTCGAAAAGACCAAAAAATAAAATAAAATAATAAAATAAAATAAAAAACGGGTTTATGTTTAGAATTTAAAGTCATAAAAAAAAGAATTTAAAGTCATATAGGAAATGCATTATTTATAGCCATGAAGACATAATTAAAACAAATTTAGATCCACCTCAAGTACTGTGCTTGGTGGTGTACTCCTGTAATCTCAGCACTTGGGAGGCTGAAGCAGGAAGACAGTGAATTCATGGCTAGTCCTGGTCTCAAAAACACAAGGGAAGAGGGGGAGCAGCTATCTGGGCTTCACCATAGACTTAATGAGTAGGAGAGAGCTGAGTCATCTCCATGTTCATGGGCTTCCCCAGTGACTACTTTACATAGGACAATTCTTACACTGTGGTTGAATAAAATTGAGTAACAGTATAGTAAGTTTGCTGTAAGTAAAAGGCAAATTACAAAATAACCTGTGAAAATGTACAGAATATTCCTACCTTTAAAAGCCATCTGAGGGCCGGGTATGGTGGCGCACTTAGGGGGCAGAGGCAGGTGGATCTCTGTGATTTCAAGGCTAGCCTGGCCTACAGAGCAAGTTCCAAGCCAGCTGGGGCTACAGGGAGACCCTGTCTCAAAAAGACAAAAAACAAAACAAAACAACCCTGAGCCCTAACTATATTAATTAAAATCTACATTTGCCAATTATCATCTTCATGTGTGAGAAGATAATTTTTTGATAATTTATTTTTTGTTATCTGCATTCTCTATCTTATAGCCAGTACTCATGACCTGTAAACAATTTGTACTTATAATTAAGAAAATGAGGGAAGGGAAGAGACTCCTCAGTCTGTTTTAACCAGCTACTGGCTAAGTAACATCTAATTTTTTTTTAAATAAGAAAGAATATGCCAGGCGCACATGCCTTTAATCCCAGCAGAGGCAGGCAGATCTCTGGGAGTTCAAGGCCAGCCTGGTCTATGAAGTGTGTTCCAGGCCAGCTGGGGCTACAGGGAGACCCTGTAAAAAAAAAAAAAAAAAAAAAAAAAAAAAAAATTGCAAGAGATGGGTGCACCTACTTACATGCAGATAGTACACTCATACACATAAAATAATAAATAAAAATTAAAAAAAAAAGAGAATATATCTAGCAATGTGCTCAAGTCACTAACTATAAAATAACAAGCAGTCAAAATTCTTATGCTTATTGGGGAGACAATGGTACAAGCAAAGACATAAATGACTATGGTGGCATAATCCTGTAATCTCGGTGCTCAGAAGACAGAGCAAGAGGATTGCTACAAACTTGAGGCCAGCACACAGCAAAACCCTGTCTGGAAAAAAAGAAGTGGCTTATAATTCTTCCTAGTTTCATTGGCTATCTTAAAGGAATGTTCACAGGATTAAACCTTGAAGGTCTAATTACAGATTTGAGTCTATTCAGATATGTGTATAGACTCAAATCTGTAATTGGACTACATAGTGAGTTCCAGGCCAGCTGGGGCTACAGGAAGACCCTGTCTCAAAAAGACCTCCCCTGCCTGTGCCCCTCAAAATATCTGACACAGGGCCTTTAGGTAGCCGAGAATGCCCTAAAACACTATGAGACCAAGGATGACTTTGAATTTCTTGATCCTCTTGGTTGTCCAACCCCCCCCCCCAAACTACTAGGAATAGAGCTAGGAAATAAATTCATGTGAACTAATTTTAGGATACAGATTAAGTCTGACCATAGTTTAAAAACATGTAAAAACTAGAGCTAGAGACATAGCTGAGTAACAGAGAACTTGTCTAATATGCAGGAAGTATTGGGACTGAAGAAAAATAAAAATTATAGAACACAAACATTTTACATCTTAGAATCAAAGGGCTGAGGATGTTAACTCAGTGTAGAATATGTCTTAGCTATATGCAAAGGCCTTGGGTTGAACACAGCACTGGAAAAAAACAAAACCAAAAAACAGTAGCACTAAGCTATGCAAAAGTTATTTACTCTACTAGGTTATTGGCTTATGCATTTACAACATTCCTATGAAGCACTGAGCAGAGTCAACTCACTGTGTAGCTGCACCTATGCTGCAAATGTTCTACTTTCACCCAGGAAGATACTTTCTTAGGAATGATGTAACTACTGTCAAGAGATTCTGATTTTCAAATAGATGCTCAAATGTAAAGTTATTCATATGTCCTAGCAACTCCTACAAAAGCAGGGCATGATTAGAAAACCACCTAGAATGTATGTGACAAAGACATCTGTGTACATCTTTCCTTAGCACATTTTCTCCAGGAAAACCACTCCTGCAATAATCTTAAAATTTATCACACTGGGCATGGTGGCACACGCCTTTAATCCCAGCACTCAGGAGGCAGAGGCAGGTGGATCTCTGTGAGTTCAAGGCCAGCCTGGTCTATGTAGTAAGTTCTAGGACAACTGGGGCTACAGGGGGACCATGTCTCAAAAAGACAAAAAACAAAACAAAACAAAACAAAAAACCCAAACAAACAAACAAAACTATCACATATAAGAGGTTAACCAACCTTGTCTTCATTTTGTAGCTTCACATCGTATTTGTGTGGCAGAAATTTTGGAGGAGCCCATTTCCTTTCTCCTTTTTTTAATGAAGTAGGAAGTTTTCGTGGAGACCTACGTGCTCTGTCATCTAGTCAAATCAACAGAAAGTTAGAAAAAAAAAAACAAACCACGAAAAGAAATCATTTAAATTCTGTTCACTCTCAAACAATAACCTTACTCAGTTCCTCAGCAAACCAAGCTCCTGGTGATGTGGCCCAAAGATGACTCCTGATACTAGTAACTTCAAAACTTCAAGAATCTATTTGGGGACTCAGTAAGTAAACAGTGGCAGCAGCATGAGGAAAACACCATTAACAGAGATTTGGGGGGCAGGGGGGAGTACAGAGAAGGCATACTCAGGAAGGCAGCATGAAAGGCCTAAGAGAGGTACAGGGACTATGATGTACAGCATTTGTCAAAAATTAAGACAGAGAAGGTAAGCTGTGGACCAATTATTAAGTTTCAAGGAACCTAGAATTTTTTTTTTTTTTTGTCTTTTTGAGACAGGGTCTCCCTGTAGCCCCAGCTATCCTGGAACTCGCTCTGTAGACCATGCTGGCCTTGAACTCACAGAGATCCGCCTGCCTCTGCCTCCCAAGTGCTGGGATTAAAGGCGTGGCCACCACGCCCGGCCAGAACCTAGAATTTTTAATGTATGAGGAAAGCAAACAAGGTTTTTTTTTTCAGGGGAGGGGGAAGAGAGGGTCCATTACAGATCTCTGGCAGCTCTGGCTGGCCTGGAGTGCCACGTAGACCAGGCCAGCCTTCAACTCGAGATCCACCTGTCTCTGCCTCCCCAGAGCTTGAATTAATGGCATGCTTCACTATCCTTGGCCAAAGAAGGATATTTTCGTCCTAACTGTATGTGCATTTTGGAAAAAACACTAGTATGAAAGAAATTGGGAAAATGGAAGTGTTTTCAGCAGTTGGAAGACGAGTAAAGTGAGGCACAACTGAAAGTAAACCAATTAAAAAAGCAGGATATTCAGCCAGGCATGGTGGTGCATGCCTTTAATCCCAGCACTGGGGAGGCAGAGGCAGGCAGATCTCTGGGAATTCAAGGCCAACCTGGTCTACATAATGAGTTCTAGGCCAGCTGGAGCTAGAGGGAAACTGTCTCAAAAAGACTAAAAAACAAAAACAAAAACAAAAAAAACCCACAAACAGCAGGATATTTGATGTGCACTAGAATGGAAGACAAGCAAAGGAGGAATTAAGAGACAGCCATGGTAAGGAACTCATATGGGAATGTTCAAGATTCCCAAGATGTCTGCTTCAGGGACAAAGTCAAGCCAGAGTAATTAACCCAGCTAGAGAATGTGAGCTAGGGGGCTGGGGAGACAAGAGGGAGATGGCTGACTCAGCTCCCAATGTACTGAATCACAGGTGCCTGTGGGATGACCTCAAGACCATCAGAGGCCTAGAGTAAGTTTGTTTGGGGATAGGTTCTTTCTCTGTTGCCCAGGCTCCTAAGCTCAAGTGATCCTCCTTACCTCAACTTTACAAGCAGCTCCTGAGTACTACAGGCTTGCACCACTAGCCTAGTTTACAAACCTGACCTAGGTTTAGTTGGAACCCATCATCAGCCTATCTGTGCATAAACACTCAGTTTAAACTCTGGTGATAACTAAGGATGTAAACAGATTAAAAAGGGGAAATGAATAAAAGATAAAAGTACAGAACCCTATGGGGGAAAAAATCCAAGAAATGGCAGAAAAGAGAAAAAAGGAGACAATTATTAGGAAAGTAAGAAATGGTATATAAAACAAAGTGAACGATAACAGTGAGTACCAGTGTTAAATATAACGAAAACATAAAACAATTCTAAAAACAACAAAATCTCTGTACCTGGCAATTAAGAAGTCATCTGCAACCTGATTAAGAACTATTTCAGTTACTGAAAGGCAGAAATTAATCCAGGTATGATGGCATACACCTGTGATCCCAGAACTCAAGAGAGAGAGGCTAGTCTGTGTTACAGATCAATCAAGGTATAGTCCCGAGTAACAGCAAAAGCTTGGCCTTCTTCTCCTCCACCTCCACCAAATAAAATACACCAAGTGGGAGAATATAAGCCAATAACACAGCATTCTCCAGGTAGAAGCAGGAAGGTTCTCATTTCAGTGTCGATCTCAGCCATACAGTTAGCGTGAACCAGTGTTTCAAGCACTAATTCAATAGTATTATATATAGATCACTGGTACCCCAATGATCTGATCCTTCAGGAGAAGTCAGAAGCCAATTCCCTACCAAAACATTTCTCAACATCAGGGAATTAGACAACCCACATTACAAAACTTCAGTTTCAAAAAGGAAGAGAGCCAGATGTGATGGCTCACGCCTTTAATCCCAGTACTTTGGAGGCAGAGACAGGTGGATCTCTGTGAGTTCAAAGCCAACCTGGTCTATATATCAAGTTCCAGGCCAGCTGGGGCTACAGGGAGACCCTGTCTCAAAAAGACCAAAAAAGAGAAAAAGAGAGAGAGAGAGAGAGAGAGAGAGAGAGAGAGAGAGAGAGAGAGAGAGAAAGAGAGAGAGAGAGAGAGAAACTGGAAATGAAAGATATAACGCATTCCTAACATGGAGCAGGAAACACAGCTGGAGTATCACCAATGTGAAGGGCTGACGACTACAACTGCAGTCTCAATTTCCTTCGGATTACTAAGAAACCTCCTAAAACAACCTACACAAAAGCAAAACACCAAGCCGGGCGTGGTGGCCCACACCTTTAATCCTAGCACTTGGGAGGCAGAGGCAGGTGGATCTTTGTAAGTTCAAGGCCAGCCTGGTCTACAGAGTGTGTTCCAGGACAGCTGGGACTACAGAGAGACCCTGTCTCGAAAAGACCAAAAAAAAAAAAAAAGCAAAACACTTGGTCAAAAAGAATGGATGGCAACTTTAAACCCAAGTAACACAACAGTCCAGTAAGATTATTCCATCAACAAACAATCACAGATCATATATACCAAGCACTATGTAATCATTTTGGGAGACAAAGATTCTAATCCAGTTAAATAAAAAGAGTATTTAAAAAGGAGGAGGGGCTAGAGAGAGCTCAGCAGATAGAGCACTACTGGCTGCTCTTGCAGAGGACCCAGGTTCGATTCCCAACACCTACATGGTAGAATAACGACCGTCTGCAACTCCAGTTCCAGGGGATCCAACATCCACTTCTGAGCTCAGTGGGCACTGCATGATGTGGGTGCATTTACACACATGCAGGAAATACACTCATACACATGAAATAATAAATAAATTTTTTGTGTCTTTTCGAGACAGGGTCTCCCTGTAGCCCCAGCTGTCCTGGAATTCGCTCTGTAGACCAGGCTGGCCTTGAACTCACAAAGATCCGCCTGCCTCTGCCTTCCAAGTGCTAGGATTAAAGGTGTGCAACACCACACCTGGCATAATAAACAAAATATTTTTTTAATTTTTTTATTAATTTTTATTTATTTCTGTATGTGTATGAATGTACTGTCTGCATGCAAGTTTGTGCACCCATGTCGTGCAATGCCGCGGAGATCAGAAGACGGTGTCGGATTCCCCTGGAACTGGAGTTCTCCTGGAATTGGAGTTTCGGACGGTTCTCGGCTGCCATGTGGGTGCTGGGGATTGAACCCGGGTCCTCTGTAAGAGCAGTCGGCGCTCTTAACTGCTAGGCCATCTCTCCAGCCCCAAACAAAATATTTTTAAAAGGAGAACAACTAAGAGGTAGTAGGTAAAGGTGTAGTTCAGTGGCAACCTCTTAAGAGATCTTTTTCCACTGGCAATGTTTAGTTCTTCAACTTTCAAAGCATTACTGTTAGTCTCCAGATCTGTAAAAATTATTTTGGGACATCACAGAGTTTCAGAATTCTAGTGGCTCCCATTTGAGAGTGTTAAAATTACAGGGAAAAAAAAAACTTCTTTAAGCTATCACCCTGGCTTGCACTGTGAAGCACAGAAGGAATCGGACTGTGCCTGGCCTACATGGATCATCGCCCTCCTATCTACACACTTGTATATTTTCAACTTTAAGAGCAAAGGAAAGAGACTTGGATGTGGTGTTGCACACATGTAATCCCAGAACTCAGAGAAGAGGGGATCACCCCAAATTTAGGACTAGCCTGGACTATATATTCGGATCCAGCCTGGAGTGGAGTCAGGGGAGAAGCTGGGCGTAAGAGTACACGCCTTTAATCCCAGCATTCCAGAGGCAAAGGTTCAGGCAGATCTCTGTGAGCTCAAGGCCAGTCTGATCATTCTAGGCCAGCCAGGGCTATATACTGAGATCCTGTCTCAAAACCAAACAACAACAAAATAAAGGAAGCAAGAGTAAAGGAAACTCCATTTTCTTTCCCATGTGATTAGCTAGGGATGTCTTAATTATTTAGGGAGATTCAAGTCCTAATTCACTTTTTGGGTTTTTAGTGGTTGCTTGAGAATGCCATCTTTCTACTTAATGAGATGTGCTGTCTCAGCTCACTAAGAAGGCTAGCATCATACATACTGATACTCTCTCTCCTGCCTTCATCCTCTTTGACTACTGTTTCCTTCTTTTGGTGGTCCTGAGCCATTTGACTAGAATTCTCTTTATCACTTGATGGAGAATCACAGGCCCCATCAGTTTTCTTCTCTGCAATCTCTTCATCGACTTTCTCCAAAGGGTGAATCTTCACAATCTTCACCTTGAGCATTTTCTCCTTTCCAACCTACACAAGGGACAGGAGAGAAAATCAAGAGATGCTTGATAAATAAGAACTAGAGCTGGGTGTGATGGCGCATGCCTTTCATCCCAGCACTGGGGAGGCAGAGGCAGGTGGATCTCTGTAAGTTCAAGGCCAGCCTGGTCTACATAGTGAGTTCCAGGACGGCTGGGACTAAAGGGAGACCCTGACTCAAAAAGACCAAAAATAAATATATATAAATAAATAGGAAGCCTAAGAACAGACCTTCAGAATACACAACCTGGTCTACGTTCTCCTCATGAAGCAATAAATGCTCAGAAACTCTGAAGCATACAGATACAGTGAACTTTGTTTCACAGAATTCTAAGTTGAAATACAGCATTTTTTTCCTTTTGATCTTTTTGAGTCAGGGTCTTCCTGCAGCCCCAGCTGGCCTGGAACTCGCTATGTAGACAAGGGTGGCCTTGAACTCAAGAAATCCACCTGCCTCTGTCTCCCACATGCTGGGATTAAAGGTGTGTACAACCACACCTGGTGAAATACAGCATTTTAAAAAAATAGAATAAGCCTGGCATGGTGGTGCTGACCTATAATTCTAGCACTTGAAAGTGTGAGGCACAAGGATTGCTATGAGTTCTAGGCCAGCCTGGGCTAGCTGTCTCAAAAAAACCAACCAACCCAAACAGACAAAAGATTTTTCAGATACTGTTAGCTCTGAGTTTCCCAGAATTCCAAGGGACACACAGGTGTCCACTTCCTCTAGAGGCTGCCAATCTTTTTTTTTTCATTTTTTTTTTTTTTTGTCTTTTTGAGACAGGGTCTCCCTGTAGCCCCAGCTGTCCTGGAACTCACTCTGTAGACCAGGCTGGCCTTGAACTCACAAAGATCTGCCTGCCTCTGCCTCTCAAGTGCTAGGATTAAAGGCGTGCGCCACCACGCCGGCAATTTTTTTTTTTATGTGTATGAATGTACTGTCTGCATGTAGGTTTGTTCATCCATCTTGCAATGCCACAGAGATCAGAAGAGGGTGTCGATTCCCTTGGAACTGGAGTTAAAGACGGTTCTCAGCTGCCATGTGGGTGCTGGGGATTGAACCTGGGTCCTCTGCAAGAGCAGTGGGTGGTATTAACCGCTAGGCCATCTCTCCAGCCCCTGAGGCTGCCAATCTTATGACCTCTTCCCCTTACCTAAGGTCCCACCCAGAGCCTATAAAGGAATGTACCTTAGTAGCCATAGCCATCCTGCTGACTAACTGCCCACCAGATGCTGAAAGATGCCATGCCCTAATTAACTTTGTAAAGGAAAGAATCTCTCCAGTCCAGCTCATGGTCCTTCAGACCCATTACTACAGATGAGTCCATGATTTGACTCATGATCCTAACTCAAGGGGAGAATGTTAGGACCAGGTCAGAGTTAATTAGAAGGCAGGAGTTAACTGTAAAATTGAGTTAGCTAAAGCAAGCCTGGTTCCCATGACTACCTTAACCACAAGAATACAGTCTGGCCCTGAGTTCCTACTTCCCACAGCTACCTGAAGTCAAGATGAACTTTCCTAGCCCTTAAGGAGTGCTTCCCACCGTCTAAGGAGCCCATTCCTCTCCAAGGGGCTTCACAACCAATGAGCTTAAAGGTCACCACTGCTTGCATTGTGTTTCTACAGCCTCGGAATTATGTTTCACTAACAATTACCAATGCTTCCCCTGGTTTGTGGGTTTTGTCCTTAAAAGCTCTCTGTAACAGACAATCGCTGTCGCACTCATCCCTGTGTGGAGTGGGTTGCATCCCTGATGTATCAACAATTGGCCCCCTGATGTATAAGTTTTCTCAATTCATTTCTGGTGCACCAGCAAATTAAATTAAAAAAAAATTTTTTTAAATAATTTTATTTATTTTTGCATGTGTATGAATGTACTGTCTGCACGTAGGTCTGTGCACCCGTGTCGTGCAATGCCGCGGAGGTCAGAAGAGGGTGTCGGGACTCCCCTGGAACTGGAGCTCTCCTGGAATTGGAGTTTCAGACGGTTCTCGGCCACCATGTGGGTGCTGGGGATCGAACACGGGTTCTCTGCAAGAGCGGTTGGCGCTCTTAACCGCTAGGCCATCTCTCCAGCCCAAATTAAATAAATTTTGTATCAAAGATTGAATACTGGGCTTGAGAGATTTTCTGTGCAATTTTCGGACCCAACAATATGACATAAAGATATGTCTATAACCCAGAACTCAGGAGACTCAGGCAAGAGCCAGGAGCTCAAAGTCATTCTCAGCCACACAATGAGCTCAAGGCAGGTCTGTACTTATAGGGTATTTCAACAAAAGAAATTTAAAGCCAGGCGTGGTGGTGCACGCCTTTAATCCCAGGAGGCAGAGGCAGGCGGAACTCTGTGAGTTCAAGCCCAGCCTGGTCTACAGAGTGAGCTCCAGGCCAGTTGTGACTAAAGGGAGACCCTGTCTCAAAATTTAAAAAAGTTAAAATAAAAGGTAAAAAGTAAAAAAATTTAGGGGCTGGAGAGATGGCTCAGCAGTTAAGAGCGCCAACTGCTCTTGCAGGGGACCTGGGTTCAGTTCCCAGCACCCACATGGTGGCTAAGAACCGTCTTTAACTCCACTTCCAGGGAAATCTGATGCCCTTTTCTGACCTCTGAGGCATTGCACGACACGGGTGCACCAACCTACATGCACACAGTATACTCATACACATAAAAAATAAAAATTTAAAAATAATTAAAAAAACAATCATTTTCAATTGCATAATTCATGTGCCAATGTACTAAAGCCAAAGGGCAATCACTATGCTGGACTAATATGTACCTAAGTCCACTTCAAAAACTTGTATTTTTCTGGGTTTCTTTTCTGAGACAAGGTCTCATTCTGTAGCCCTCGCTGGCCTAGAACTCACTATGTAGATAGACGAGGCTATCCTCTGTTTTGTGGCAATCTTCCTACTCTTTCCTCCAGAATGCTGGAATTACAAGTGTGAATCTCATACCCAGATAAGAACCCATTTGTTAGAAGACTAATTTCTTTCTACTTAAGTACCTTTCAGTATCTAATATAAATCAGTTGTGGGCTTATTTTTTAATGTTAGTCAGTGGTACTGACCTAATTGTCTTACCACAGAAAGTTTAAATTAAGCTTTAAATTGGGCATGAAGACACACAATTATAATCCCAGAATTCTATAGGAGGCAGGAAGGCAACAAAAGTCAAATCTGGCCCTATACAATGCATTCCAGGACAGCCTGGGCTAGAGTAAGAGCCTGTCTACAAAAACAGGGGTGAAGAGATTTCAGAGGACCAGAGTTTAGTTCCCAGCACCCAAGGCAGATGATTATCACCATCTGTAACTCTAGCTCCAAGAGATCTAACACCAATGGCTTCCGTATGTTCTTGCAATCACATGCACATACCCTGCTTCCCACACATACATACATAATATTAAAAATCTTTTCTTTAAAAAAATTTTTTTCATTTATTGTTATTTATGTGTGCATGCATGTATTGGCTGCATGTATGTAAGTTTATCCATGTCGTGCAATGTGCACAGAGGTCATAAGAGGGCACTGGATACTCTGGAACTGGAATTGTGGATGGTTGTTAACGGCAATGTGGGTGCTGGGAACTGAACCTGGGCTTGCTGCAAGAGCAGCCAGTGCTCTTAACTTCAAATCCATCTCTCCAGCCTCAAAATAAAATCTTTAAAAAAAACCCACAAAAACAAAAATTACAGACAACTAAGTACCTGGGCTAGCAACTAACTATGGAATTAAGACAACACTGTACCAGCAGCATCTACCATCTACCTTAATTTTTTTCTTTTTCTCTTTTTTTTCAGTCTTATTTGAGACAGGGTCTCCCTGTAGCTGTCCTGGGACTCACTATGTAGAACAGACTGGCCTTGAACTCAGAGATCTGCCTGCCTCTGCCTCTCAAGTGCTGGGATTAAAGGTATGCACCATCACTCTCAGATAATATCTTTTTTTTTTTTTTTGGTCTTTTCGAGAAAGGGTCTCCCTGTAGCCCCAGCTGTCCTGGAACTCACTCTGTAGACCAGGCTGGCCTTGAATTCACAAAGATCCACCTGCCTCTGCCTCCCAAGTGCTAGGATTAAAGGTGTGCACCACCATGCCTGGCACCTTATTTTTTATCACACATAAAAGTAGTATAAGCAGGTGTGGTGGCATACATCCATACTCCTAGCACTAGGTGGGAGGATCCAAAGTTCAAAGCCAACCTAGAATATATAGTAAGTTTGAGCCCAGCCTGAACTACCTCATACTATCTCAAAAAAGAAAAGAAAGCACACACACAGAGATCAAAGCGTTCAACTTTAACAGGTCCTAAGAAGCTACCAGGTACCCCTCCCTGTCCCTTATAGAGGCTGATAACCTGAGTTATTTAGTTTTACCTTCAATAAACAGATTCAAGCCTATAATCTTCTGTAACTTCCTTCTTTCAAGTTAACAATTCTTCTAAAGTATTCCATATCCTAACTATCTATCCCTTCAACTGCTGATGGATGCTTATGTCTTCTTTGAACTTATGAATGATACGAAGATGGCTGTAACACAAGTGCCTTGGGTCAGTATTATGAGGATAAATGCTCCAGATTGAAAACCCAGTCAAGGAGATGTGTACTACATTCAATTGTTTTAGCAATTCCACAGTCTTCACCAAAATAGTTACGGTGTTTGCAGTGTTAGTGTGAGGACTGGCCATAGAGCTCAGAGTGAAGCATCTGCCTAACATGTACAAGACCCTGGTTCCATCCTCAGAACACCAAAAAGGAAAAGAAAAAAAAATGAGTAAAGCAATGAGTAAGCAGCTTCATATACTTGCCAAAACATGGTAGTAGCTTTAGTTATTAATCTCATGTATATAAAATTATCATTTTCTTTTACTTGATTTTCTAAATTATAAGTTAGTTAAAGCATCTTTTCATAGTCTAGGGCATACACATCCCTTAATATTTCCTCCTTTACCTCCAGTATTTCTTGTTCCATCTTTGTTTCTCTCTCTTCCATTGAAAAGTACTTTATTCTCAGTGCTGGGATGGAGCCCAGAGCCTTGCTCATGCTAGGCAAGCAGTCCGCTGAGCCACACCTGCAGCCTATCTCTCATTGGCAGATTTTCTAACCCATACTCTACCACTGGGCCATATTCCCAGTCTTCTTCCATCTTGCAGATCTGCAGAATGCCTTCCTTCCACTATTTGAAGTCTAGCTCCTTTCTTTTCCACACGGGCTGACTGTTCTGGGTTTCCATGTCCTTAGATCTTGTGAGGTCAGCCCACAGAGGCATAGGAAGAAATCAGACATGGGAGAAGTGAGGTGGTATTTCTGATGTATTCTTCTTGAATGAATTCCAAGCAGGTTTGCTAGACTTGACCACTAAAATATTCTTCAGCAACTGCAGCTACTGCCTTGACTTCCTGGACTACTCCTTTTCTTGTTTCTGAGGGTTAAGAAAAGCAGGCTTCCTTCTGCTGACAGATGTGAGATGCTTCACTTCTTGTGCACAGCTCCTTATCTCTGATCAGACTGCTGTCTGATGTCAACAATCCCTTTATTAAATCAATTCAATTACACCATTTAAGTCCACCATCTGCTTCCTGTCAGGACAAGACTAATATCAAGCATGTGATTAGAACCCACTAATAAGCCAGGTGTGATAGCTTACACCTGTTATCACAGCACTTAGGCAGCTGAGGCAAGAAGACTGCTTGGAACTGAAGGATGGCCTGCAATACAGAGTGAGACTATCTCAAAGGACAAAACAAAACAAAACCACTGGTAATCTCAAACACTACAAATAAATACCAAGTATTTATAAGTGAAAGAGTCCAAGAAAACTAAGTATATTAGTGAGAGATCAAAGTACAAGCAGGCTCTGATATGTCACCAGACAAAGAAATAAGATGAATCCTGAGTTCCATCTGCTGATCTACAGCACACCTTGCTGCTGGGCCGGCTACCTAAGCCATTCGTTCCCTCTTTTTTACCAGCCTGCCTCTAAAAAAGAGAGAGAAGGCACTTATTTTCTCAGTATGTAAAGATGGGTGGCTAATTAAGCAACATCAAGCCCAAAACAAGTAAAGATAAAGGGTGCTTTCTCTGTTGTTCCTGGTGGCGTTTCCTTCCACTACTCAGAAAAGGATTTACTGGGGGTACTGCACTCATGGAGCCCTTTCTAGTCTTAGATATTCTTGTTCACTTTTCCTTAATACATCGATGTTTTTCTGGGTGTGGTGGCACACACCTTTAATCCCAGCACTTGGGAGGCAGAGGCTAGCCAGCCTGGTCTACATAGTAAGTTCCAGGACAGCTGTAGCTACAGGGAGACCCTCTCAAAAAGACAAAAAAAAAAAAAAAAATAGATTGTATTATAAATCTATGTTTGGACCAGCAAGATGGCTCAGAGGGTAAAGGTGCTTGCCACCAAGCCCAACAACCTAACTTTCATCCCCCCTGGTAGGAGAGAATAGACTCCAGCAAGTTTCCTCTGACCTCCACACATGTGCTGTGACACAGGAGTATCACACACATAGACAAATAAAGGTATAAAAATTGTTTGAAATAAATCTGTGTTCACTCTGCCACAAAGAAAAAAGCAAGGAAAAAGAAAAGCATCTCCTCTCCATCTAGAGCCTAAAATCTCACTATGGGGAGGCTGAGGCAGGAGGATGCTCACAAGTTAGAGGGCTGCACAAGGAATTCCGGACCAGCTTGGGACACAGAACAATACCTTGACTCAAAACGACAAAAATCAAATAAAAGAAAACAAAGAAAAAAAGCATTTTCTTACTCTGAATACAGCAACAATTTTAAGATTAAACAAAAGAGCTGGAGATGTGACAGAGCACTTTCTGAGCACATCATGCAAAGCCCTGAATTCCATTCCCAGAACAAAGAAAAATCAAATAAACACACTAACAAAAAAACTCACCCAACATTGAGGTACATGCCTATAGTCCAAGCTTGCTTGGGAGACTGAAGCAGGACGACTGTGAGGTCCAAGCCAGCTTGGACTACATACAGAGACAATGTCTCAAAAAAAAAAAAAAAAGTCTGCTAACCAAGCTAAGAACCCAAACTTAAACTGAAGAGCAGAACAGAAAGTTAAGAGTTTAGGCTCCTCCCAAAAAAAGAAGAAAAAAAAAAAGGCTGGGTGTGGTGGCACACTCCTTTAATCCTAGCACTTGGGAGGCAGAGGTAGGCAGATCTTTGTGAGTTCAAAGCCAGCCTGGTTTACAGAGCAAGTTCCAGGCCAGATGGGGCTACATAGAGACCCTGTCTCGAAAAGACCAAAAAAGGGGCTGGGGGTGCTGGAGAGATGGCCTAGCAGTTAAGAGCGCCGACCGCTCTTACAGAGGACCCAGGTTCGATCCCCAGCACCCACATGGCGGCTGAGAACCGTCTGAAGCTCCAATTCCAGAACTCCAGCTCCAGGGGAATCCGAGACCCTCTTCTGAACTCCGCGGCATTGCACGACATGGGTGCACAGACTTGCATGCAGACAGTACATTCATACACATACAGAAATAAATAAAATTAATAAAAAAATTTTTTTTTAATTAAAAAAAAAAGGGGGGGGCTGGAGAGATGGCCTAGCGGTTAAGAGCGGCGACCGCTCTTACAGAGGACCCGGGTTCAATCCCCAGCACCCACATGGCAGCCAAGAACCGTCTGAAACTCCAATTCCAGAACTCCAGTTCCAGGGGAATCCAACCTCCGCGGCATTGCACGACACAGGTGCACAAACTTGCATGCAGACAGTACATTCATACACATACAGAAATAAAAAAAATAAAAATAAAAAAAAAAGAGTTTAGGCCCTTAGCAATATTATTCCCAGTTTAAAGCACCATCACCACCCTGAAACTTGCCAAAACAGTGGAATTTCAGAACTTATCCTAAGCTGCCCAATCTAATTCGAAGATGATATACTCAAGAATGCATTTTCTGGGGGCTGGAGAGATGGCCTAGCCGTTAAGAGTGCCAACTGCTCTTGCAAAGGACCTGGGTTCGATCCCCAGCACCCACAGGGCGGCTAAGAACCATCTGTAACTTCAATTCCAGAAGAACTCCAGTTCCAGGGGAATCCAAGATCCTCTTCTGACCTCCGCAGCATTGCACACGGGTGCACAGACCTACATGCAGACAGTACATTCATACACATACAAAAATAAATAAAATAAAATAAAAAGAATGCATCTTCCTCCCTCCCTCCCTTCCTTTTTCTTTTAAAATCTTTTGAGACAGGGTCTCCCTGTAGCCCTGGCTGGCCTGGAACTCACTATGTAGACCAGGATGACCTGAAATTCACAAAGATTCACCTGCTTCTGCCTTTTTTTTTTTTGGTCTTTTTGAGATAGGGTCTCTCATTAGTCCCAGCTGGCGAAAGTAAATAAAATTGAAACAAACAAACAAAAAAAACAACTGGCTGGCTGGGCATGGTGGTGCATGCCTTTAGTCCCAGCACTAGGGAGACAAAGGCAGGCTTTCTGTGAGGTCAAGACCAGCTGGTCTACATGAGTTCCAGGCCAGCTGGGGTTACAGGGAGACCTTGTCTCAAAAAGACCCAAGGAAAAAAAAAAAAAACTTTGGGGGTTGGGGATTTAGCTCAGTGGTAGAGTGCTTGCATACCAAGCACAAGGCTCTGGATTTGGTCTTCAGCTCTGAAAATAAATAAGTAAATAAAAAATGGCAGGAGGGGTATGCTAGAGAGCTGGGTCAGAGATTAAGAGCACTGGCTGCTTTTGCAGGACTGAAGTTCAGTCCCTTCACCACCTGGTGACTAACAACTGCCTGTAATTCCAGTTCCAGGGGATCCAACACCCTCCGCTGGTCTCCATGGGCATTGCACGCAGGGGTACATTTTTACATACATGCAGGCAAAACATAACACATTGAAGAAAAAAAAAAAACTGAAGCAGAAGGGAGAGGCTGGAAAGAAGGCTCACAGTTAAGAGCACTTTCTGCTCTTGCAGAGGATTCAGTTCCGTTCCAAGCACCCACATTGGGTGACACACACACCTACAGCTCCAGGATCCAGGAGACCTAATTTTCTGGCCTCAGCATGTACCTCCACTCACAAATAAATACACACACACACACACACACACACACACACAGACAAATAAAAATAAACTTTAAAAAATATTTTAAGATTTTTTAAATTTTTATTTATTTATTTTTTTCTATTTTTTCTGTCTTTTCTATTTTTTTTTTTAATTTTATTTATTTCTGTATGTATATGAATGTACTGTCTTCATGCAGGTCTGTGCACCCGTGTCGTGCAATGCCGCGGAGGTCAGAAGAGGGTGTCGAATTCTCCTGGAATTGGAGTTACAGATGGTTCTCAGCCATCATGTGGGTGCTGGGGATCAAACCCGGGTCCTCTGCAAGAGCAGTTGGTGCTCTTAACCACTAGGCTATCTCTCCAGCCCCCCTTAAAAAATATTTTAATTAGAGGCTAGAGAGACAACTCAGTGGTTAAAAGCACTGGCTTGTTCTTGTAGAAGACCCAGGTTCGAATCCCAGCACCCAGATGGCAGCTAACAACCATCTATAACTCTAGTTCCAGGGATTCTGATGCCCTCTTTTGTCCCCCGAGAGCAATATACAGCAAAAGTGCACTTATACACACAAGCAGGATGTAACATTCATAAAGATAAAAAAAAAATAAAATTTAGAAATGTTTTTATTACATTTGTTTGTATGTTTGTGCTGGGATTACAGGCATACACCACGCTTCATTTTTGCAGTGCTAGGGCTGAAATCCAGGGCTTCCTGTGTACTAGGCAAAGACTCTACCAACTCAGCTACATTCCCTTGTCCCTCTCAAAGAAAGAAAGAGAGAGAGAGAGAGAGAGAGAGAGAGAGAGAGAATAATACTGGTACACAATGTAACAATAATCACAACATTCAATAAGTATTTCTAAAATGAGGGATTTTTTCTGTATTTTTGAGACAGGGTCTGCCCATGGCCCTAGCTGGCCAGGAACTCACTATGTAGACCACGCTGGCCTTTCACTCACACAGATCTGCCTGCCTCTGCCTCCATACTGGGCTTAAAATGTGGTTTTAACAGTTGGTATTAGGTAAACCAACCTTCAGATGATATAACACAATTTTTCTTTTTTTGGTGTTTTTGAGACAGGGTCTCCCTGTAGCTCTGGCTGTCCTGGAACTCACTATGTAGACCAGGTTGGCCTTGAACCCACAGAGACCCTCCTTGCCTCTGCCTCTTGAGTGCTGAGATTATAGGCGTGGATAACTATGCAGAGTTGACATAACGCAATCTTTTTTTTTTCTTTTTGAGACAGGGTCTCCCTTTAGTTCCAGCTGGCCTGGAGCTCGCTCTGTAGACCAGGCTGGCCTTGAACTCACAAAGATCCACCTGCCTCTGCCTCCCAAGTCCTGGGATTAAAGGTGTGCATTACCAAACTCAGCTGATATGAAACAATTTTTTTTTTAATTTTTTTTTTAATTTTTTTTATTTAATTTTATTTATTTCTGTATGTGTATGAATGTACTGTCTGCATGCAGGTCTGTGCACCCATGTCGTGCAATGCTGCGGAGGTCAGAAGAGGGTCTCGGATTCCCCTGGAACTGGAGTTTCAGACGGCTTTCGGCCGCCATGTGGGTGCTGGGGATCGAACCCGGGTCCTCTGTAAGAGCGGTCGGCGCTCTTAACCGCTAGGCCATCTCTCCAGCCCCCGAAACAATTTTTTTTATAACACAATTTTTAACATAATGTTGTGTTCTATAATCTTTGTCAGAAGCTCCAATAATCATAGTGAATCAAATCATGATTAAAAACCAAAAGCACAAACAGGCACTTACCTCAAAGTCACACTCTTCTCCCACTGCATATTTGGTCATGATTTCTAACCAAGCAGTGTCTACTAACTTCTCTAAGGAGGCTGTGTTATGGTGAACCATTTCCAGAACAAGCTTCTCATACCAGGTAGGGAACTCCTCCTTCAAACTAAATAAACACCTTATTAGTTAGCAAGAAAATGCAAAAACTAATTCAAAGAGATTCAATTCAAACTTTTTTTTTTTTTGGTATTTTTGAGACAGGGTCTCCCTTTAGTCCCAGCTGGCCTGGAGCTCACTCTGTAGACCAAGCTGGCCTTGAACTCACAGAGATCCGCCTGCCTCTGCTTCCAGTGTGCTAGGATTAAAGGCGTTTGCCACCATGCCCGGCCAAACTTTTTCCAGTGTGCTAGGATTAAAGGCGTGTGCCACCATGCCCGGCCAAACTTTTTTTTTTTTTTATAAAAAGAGCTTTTTACAGGAGTTTTAGGGACACAACAAAGCAAGTATTTCTGTAATAAATACATGCAGAGCATTGGGAAATAAATATGAAAATTAAAAGCCATGTAGGTGGGACTAGAGAGACAGCTCAGTGGTTAAAAGTCTGTAATTTCAGTTCCAGAGGATTTGACACCCTCCTCTGACCTCTCGCGGGCACTGTATGCACATGGTGCACCTACATACATGCAGGGAAAACATTCATAAGCATTAAAAAAAAAAGAGAAAATAAATAAGTAAGTAAATAAATAAATAGGGGCTGGAGAGATGGCTCAGCGGTTAAGAGTGCTGACTGCTCTTGCAGAGGACCAGGGTTTGAATCCCAGAACCCACATGACGGCTAAGAACCCCCTTTAAGCAGGGCATACTGGCGCATGCCTTTAATCTTAGCCCTCAGGAGGCAGAGGCACGTGGATCTCTGTGAGTTCAAGGCCAGCCTGGTCTACATAGTGAGTTTCAGGCCAGATGGGGCTATAGGGGGACCCTGTCTCAAAAAAACAAAAATAAATAAGATTTACTTAAAATTTAAAATTAAATAAATAGACAAATAAATAAGCCACAGTGGTTCACAACTATAATCTCAGTTTAGGAGTTAAAGAGGATTGCCAAGGGCTAGGCCAGCTAGACACAGCAACACTGTCTCAGAAAAAGGGAAGGAGAGATGATCAGAGGAAGGGGAAAGAATCTTGCTGTGAGATTGGTCTACGCAGGTTGATTTTCCCAGTCATAAATAAGCTGGTGCATCACAACAGGTTAGCCCTCCCCATTATCCTGCAGGGCAGAGCAATTCTTTTTAGCTGCAAACATTCCTATCCTTTACCCACTCTGGTTAGGAAGACATAACCTGACTGTATGTGTCTCATTCTCACAACACTTTGTAAGGTGGCTAGCATTTTCATTTTTCAGATAAAGAAATAAGCAAAGGTCATAGGCTGGGGCTCTGACTTGAATCCAAAGCCTCTGAAAAGTAAAACAGTGAGCTGCCACTTCCCCTTATTAATAATCTAGCAAAAGCATTTTTAATTATCAAACCAAGCATGGCAGTCAACATACAGGACAAATTTCATATATTGCTGACAGCCAATTTCAGCTTCTGTAAAACAACTAACTAGACAACACTCATCAGAACTGCCATATATGCACAAAGATCCTCACACCTAGATTCTTCCACAGAAAATGAAAAACATGAAAAACAGCCTAAATGGACATTTTACAGAAACTTAAAAAATTTTTTTTTGTTTTTTGAGACAGGGTCTCCCTTGTACCCCAGATGGTCTGGACTATGAAGGCTGGCCTCTATCTCACGGAAGTCGGCCTACCACTGCCTCCCCAGTGCTGGGATTAAGGTGCATAGCACCACATATGTCTTTCTTTTTTAAGAACATTTTTTAAAATTTTTATTTATTTATTTTTTTGTGTATGAGTGTACCGTCTGCATGTAGGTTGGTGCACCCATGTAGTGCAGTGCCATGGAGGTCAGATGAGGGCATCGGATTCCCCTGGAACCGGAGTTAAAGACAGTTCTTAGCTACCATGTGGGTGCTGGGAATCGAACCTGGGTCCTCTGCAAGAGCAGTCGGTGCTCTAACAGCTGAGCCATCTCTCCAGCCCCAGCTTTGTTTTTTTTTTAGATAGGTTCTCATTATGCAGCCCTGCCTGTTGTGGAACTATCTATACCAGGTTGGTCTCAATCTCACAGAAATCTACTTGCCTCTGCTTCCCAAGTGCTGGGATTAAAGGCTTGCACCACCATGCTTGGCTATTAGACATAATTTTTGACAGATGATTTTACATTTATCTGAGTGTTGGGGAGAGTAGACCAGGCATGGGTACATTCATGGAAATGCTACGGTTAAGTCTGCTTTATTGGGGTGCTGGAGACAGGGGTACACTAGGCAAATATTCCACCAAAGAGCTGCATCGCAGCCTAAGGTCTGGTTTTCTACTTTCCTGTTCATTCTGTGCTGTTCAGCTGCCCACACTCCTCCAGCTGACTACTGCACTCAGAGTCTCTGAGTATCATCTCCCAGAACTAGTTACTATATAAGATCTCAGTCTCATCAGTATACTTAGTCTTCCTAACTTTATTAAGGTGGTCGAGTAGCTTTACACTCTTCCCAAAAGCCTCCCTTCCCAGCTTAAACATCCTTCTAGGACGTCTTCAAACTTTTAATTCCATAGGCTTTTCATGAACTCTGTGAATGGAATCTTTTTCCATTAAGCCTTTTAGTCACTTAAGACTTTTTAGGTTTTTTTTTTTTTTAAGACTTTTTAGTTTTTCTTTAAAAAAATGTTTTTATGGGGGCTAGAGAGCCGAGTGCTCTTGCAGAGGACCTGGGTTCGATCCCCAATACCCACATGGCGGCTGAGAACTGTCTGTAACTCCAGTTCCAGGGGAATCCAAGACCCTCTTCTGACCTCCGTGGCATTGCACGACATGAGTGTACAAACCTACATGCAGACAGTACATTCATACACATACAAAAAAAAAAAACTTCAAACACCATTTTGTTCTTGAACCTTTTTAATGCTTTCCCTGATCACCCAGGTGTTATTCCAAGCCTCTAAATTCCAACTTTAGCTCTTTGTGAGTAGGAAAATCATCTACTTCTCCTTTTGAAACTGAGTTCTCCTTACTTGTTCCTACCAGCTTTCTCACTTGCTTCTCTGGATTTTTTCCAAGTAAATTACTATACTTCAGGCAACCACATCTGACCTCCTTTTTAACTCTTTAGCTTATTGTAAGCTAATGATGATGTCTCTTTTTTTTTTGGTCTTTTTGAGACAGGGTCTCCCTGTAGCTCTGGCTGTCCTGGAACTCGGTCTGTAGACCAGGCTGGCCTTGAACTCACAAAGATCCGCCTGCCTCTGCCTCCCAAGTGCTAGGATTAAAGGCGTGCGCCACCACGCCCAGAGATGATGTCTTTTATTTGCAGTTTTCACACACATCTCTCTATCCCAAAACACCTCACAAGAAACATTTACAGAAGGCAGAGATATCTCCATCTGCAAAAAACAAGTTTAAGTGCATATATAAAGCAAAAGGACACGCTAAGCATGGTAAGGAATTCAAGAATCAGGTTGACAAGATGGCTTAGTAGGTAACAAGCTTGCCACCAGAGTTCAATCCTCTGAACCGCTACACGGCACAAAGCAAACAGACTCCCAAGTTCTCCTCAGACCACAGATACTCTGTGGCACATGTGCACCCACCCATACCCAGTAAATATTTTTTTTGTGCACGTATACCCATACCAAGTAAATATTTTTTTATGGTATTGACTTAATTGCATTTTTTAAAAAAAGAATTCAAGGGGCTGGAGATGAGCTCAGTGGTTAAAAGCACTTGGCTGTTCTTACAGAGGACCTGGGTTCAATTCCTAGCACCCAAATGGAGGCTAACAAGTACACTTACATACATATAGATAATATACTCATACACATAAAAATAAAATGTTTTTTTAAAAAAAAACAAGTCAAGAGTAAGGTCAAGTATGAGCCTGCCCTGTTTAAGTTTATAGCTAGAGCTAAGAGCACAGCTCAGTGGTAGAGCACCTGCCTTTGCATGCATAGACCAAGTTCAATCCTCAGAATAGCAAAGAGGAAACAGGGAAGGAGAAAGGGAATAAATTTACAGGCTACCAAAGTGGTCAGCTACAGCCAAGTGGGTCAAATATACCATGCTGCCAGCTTTGAAAATAGTTTTATTACCAGTATGCTTTCCTGGGAAAAAAAAAAAAAAGAAAATAGTTTTATTAGAATACAATTATTCCTTTATGAATTATCTATTGTCTGCACAGTATAACTTCAGAGTTCAGTTGAGACAAGAATCCCAATGTCCTGGGCAGGGCGTGGTGGTTCACAGCTTTAATCTCAGTGTGAGATTTCTGTAAAATCCAAGCCAGCCTTATGTACACAGCAAGTTCCAGGCCACCAGCTGGGGCCAAAGGGAGACCCTGTCTCAAAAACAAAAACAAACAAAAACAACGCAAAACAACAACAAAGAGTACCTATGTCCTAAAAGTTTAAAATAGAAACTGGTCCTTTATAGAAAACATTAGCCATCCCCTGGTATATCACACTAACCACTGTGCCTACGTTCAAAGATATGGATATAGATTCCCTGTAGACCCAGGTGGCCTGAAACTCACTATGTAGACCAGGCTGTCCTTGAATCAGAGATCCGCCTGCTTCTGCCTCCTGAGTGCTGGAATTAAAGGTGTGCACCATACACCTGGCTTTACACTTTTAAGCATTATCAACCAGTGATAGGCCTTGGGCCACTACTAGAACCTGTGGCAACAAGGAGGGAGGTCACTAAAATCTATGCTGATTCTGTGCCATTAAGTCAGTGAGAAAGCCACAGATAAAGCATCTAGTTCAAATCCCAAGAGCACTACTTCATCATCCTGTTTCTTGTTAGCTTTCTTCCCACACCTACTGGTAAAATTCTCTGCTGTCTTTGAGAAATTAGACATTCTGAGTGGAAGCAGGATTTTTTTTTTTTTTTTTTTTTTTGCGCTCTTTTTTTTTTTTTGGTCTTTTGGAGACAGGGTCTCTCTGTAGCCCCAGCTGTCCTGGAACTCACTCTGTAGACCAGGCAGGCCGTGAACTCACAAAGATCCGTCTGCCTCTGCCCCCTGAGTGCTAAGATTAAAGGCATGCACCACCACGCCCGGTGGAAACAGGGTGTTTTTTAAGATGCCCACTTAAAAACTTAAGTCAATTGTTTTCTTTTTTATTTTAATTATTTATTTATGTGTTTGAATGTATACTGTCTGCATGTAGGTTTGTGCACCTGTGTCGTGCAACACCGCGGAGGTCAGAAGAGGGTGTCGGATTCCCCTGGAACTGGAGTTCTCCTGGAATTGGAGTTACAGATGGTTCTCAGCCACCATGTGGATGCTGGGGATCGAACCCAGGTCCTCTGCAAGAGCAGTTGGTGCTCTTAACTGCTAGGCTATCTCTCCAGCCCCTTAAGTCAATTGTCTTTTAAGCTGCTTATTTTTGATGGATGCTATAAATAGAGCTGAAATTTCAAATGTCAAAGAAACTATTTGCTTATTTATTGCCTTCCTATCATTCTGGTTGTTCTCCACACATTTCCGGGGTACCTGAAAAGTAAAGAACATTCAAAGGCCTAGTAAAATCCCCCTTTTAAGTGTACAAACTAAGTACAAACACTCTACTATCAGCAAAATACTACTGAGCAAAAGGATCTGGCTGCCAATAGTCCACTGACATAATATATTTCAGTTTATGCCCCACACATTTAAACACAAACACTGCCTTAGGGTTAGCATTACTCCACGCCCACTTTCCTGGCATGAGGTAGATAGTGCCAAAGAGCTGCTCCTGCTGCTACTCACAGTTCAGCAACTTCCTGTTCCTCTTCCCAGGCCTCCTTGTGTGTTAGCTGACTGCTTCCAGTGCTCTTACATGTCCAAATGCGCTCGCTGTACCTTTCCAAGCGGGCTTCATACTCTCTGTTGGCATTGGCTCAGGAAAACAACATTCAAGAAACATGACAAGCAATGCTTACTTAGAAAATACTTAGGGGCCAGAGAGATAGCCTAGTGGTTAAGAGTGCCGACTGCTCTTGCAGGGACCCGGGTTCGATCCCCAGCACCCACATGGTGGCTAAGAACCATCTGTAACTCCAATTCCAGAAGAACTCCAGTTCCAGGGGAATCCAAGACCCTCTTCTGACCTCCGCGACATTGCACAACATGGGTGCACAAACCTACATGCAGACAGTACACTCATACACATACAGAAATAAATAAAATTAAAAA